>MU827302.1:476594-530813 GCA_029204205.1 Desmophyllum pertusum | reverse complement strand
TTCAGAAATGTATATTACATATGTTCGTCATATAGACCTCATAAATATGTAGCACAACAAGTGGTCGCTTACGAGAAATTTAAAACAAAGGAAAAGACCAGTTGGTAATTCCCAAAGTGGTCGCGGTCGCTTACGAGAGCTTTTAATTACAGTGTTTAAGTGACAATTCAAGCTGGTTGCTTACGAGTGGTAGAAAGGAGAGCTTCGACTGTATATAATAAGATGGCTTAAACATCGTCCGTGCCATAAAAAGCAACTCTACTTACTCTCATCGCCGCATTTTTTTTCAAAAGGGTTTATGTAATAAATGTAGAAGTAATTATTGATGATTAATAGTAATTAATGATAATTACCCTGGCCATATAATTCCACTCTCATACAAATCCATAGTCTGAACTTTAAAGGACGAATTCGAATATAAGTTGCTTTCACGGGATGTGGAAAATGTTGTTTGAGATTGAATCGATGGCTCCAATGTTTCCTTCGAACACCTGTAAAAAGTGATAATCAGCCAATAAATGTGGTTGTATCTTTTGAGTCTGCGGATGAAACCCTAAACTTCATGTGGTACCGTTTATTATGTTGTACAAAACCCTAGTGTGTGACCATAGTCAAATGAAAGCATATTGAGCAGTACTTTCCTATGGTACTGTTTATTATGCTGTACAAGGTGGTTCTAACGTTTAAATCTGTGGACGAAACCCTAGTGTGTGACCATTCAAATGAAAGCTGTTGAGCAGTCCTTTCAAGTGGTACTGTTTGTTTTTGGCAATTTTGTAAAATTATCTTCAATAATTTTTCAGTTTTGAACTTAGCACTCACCTTTTCAATCTTGTTCCAAATATTGCCATTGACAGAGTATTCCACCTCGTATTCCGTTACAGCTTCGTTGCTATTGGTGACACTGGGATCGCTGTATTTGTAAACCATTGCCTTGAGTGGCAATCGCACAAATGATTTCCGCATATGGTACGCGTATCACCAAATACTCTGGCGGATACGTGTCTTGAGTTGGCGCACCAGGCGTATTCTCCATTCAAACGACCCTTTGAGGGAAGAGGTGCTAAAGGTGTTGTGTTATAGAAAGAGGAGGCTGAGAAGTGAGAGTCGGGTAAAAACGATCTGGATCTTCAACACCCAAAGGAGATTCTTCACAGGAAACTAAAAAGGCAGATAAAAAGGAATACGGTTTTTTCGGTACTTAAGAAGTGCCGAAATAAATTCGACTGTCTTATTTATGAGATGCTCATAATCAAAGAATTGCAACCAACTTTAAACGTGCAATCATGACTCCATCCGCGCTAAGTTATTTACATAACTTAAAGACTCCAAAAAAATGCCAATTATTTTCACTAATTTATATTCATTTCTCAACTAAAAATTTTCACTCTTCCCTTGATAACTGATGATAGAATCATCGAAACGTCGGACAGCAATAATTTTTGTATTTCTACTAAAATGCTTTAGCAAACCTTTAGTCATTAAAAGGAATACAGAGGGATATTAAAACACATCTGAACTCAAACCATGCAAGTGTGTGATGTAATCAAACAGTTACCAGCACTTGCCGTTGACTCACATCAGATACTGTTCGTAACGCTTATTTCTGTCTGTTGGGTATCCGTTACCACCTCCCAGGGTGTAGCTAGCAGCGAGGCCTGGGACCTAGTATATATGATTGCACATTTTAGAAATTTGGCCGAGCGAGACTAAGTAACCGGTTTGTTTAAAATAAACATGGCGGACGATAGCTGACATGACGTGCGTTTGTGTTCGTTCAGAAATATTTTGGCGATTCCACGTCCAAACATCTATGGGAACGATTCGGTCGCTGTTTAACTGAACTTTGGTCATTGTGGGACACCATGGATGAAAATTCCACAGCAAACTCCCGTAGAGGTACGTTTTCTCGAATGATTGACAGATTTCTTTACTTGTGCGATGCATGTATTGCGGAAAAGCGGCAAGATCAAAGGGCGCTGCCTGCCCCCCCTGCCACCTCCCATTGACTTTCCACGCCTTTTACGTTGCCGCTCCCTGCATGTCCTCCACACATACGTTTATGAGAAAAAGCCTCTTATTACAAAATATAGCCGTTCTGGGTCCTCCGGGCTACAAGAGGATGAATTCTAACAGATAGAAAATAAGCTGAACCAGCTGCCAACCTCGTTCCCAGGGTCTCTCATCTTCCCCGCCGGGAAGATGAGAGACCCTGGGAACGAGGTTGAACCAGCTGCGGCTTTTATACCAAATTAGGAGGGAGGCTGAGCAGCAATCAAATACTAATACTTGGAATTCAGTGTTATCAATGACATGGTTAACATACCGTTGCGGTTTCTTTGAGAGATTGTTGCATTACTGCTTGATGACACTGAGAAATAAAGTAAATTAAACAAAGTTTGAAAACCAGAATGAAAATGTTCCAATGACGTCACAACGGTCTGGTGGATTTTGCAGCTACTTCATGGATGGGCGCATCTTGAAAAAAGTTCGCCGTTTACAATCTGGGCTCGTCATCCACTCCCCCCCCCCCCCCTCCCCCCCCCCCCCCCAACCCACGAAGAGAGTGCGTGACGAGCCCAAAGGAGGCTATTCACAATCCGTCTTTATCTTCTCCATTCTCAACCATCCTTATTCCTATTTGGTTTATTATCACCTCATTGGTGTTTTTCTACCTTAGTAAACTATTATTTCGAGGCGTTCTTCAATTTGAAGGAAATTTTGCACTTCACAAAAATGACTTAAAATATTGTGACATAGCTCCTTTAAGCTAACCTACTGTGGCGAGGAAGGCATTGGAGAGCGCGGGAGTAATTTGTATCTGCATGCCAATGAGCAAATAATAAAGTTGACAGTTTATTCCAATAATTATATGTGCCTACAGTTTTATATTCAAATGCTGCACACAGTTCTTACCTACAAAGAGAAAGAACAACCCAACTGCTACAAATGGAGTGAAACTCATGGCGCTTTATTCCACCTGTAATAAAACAAGTTCAACAACAACAAAAACATGCAAAGAAGTTAATGATCACGAGAAGTATATTTTTATGAATTAGCCTGTTCCAGGCGCACAGGTTTGTACGACGGTTACTCCGAGGACAACGTTGATTAAAAACTATTGTAGTTGATAATTTAATTGAGAAACTCGGGATAATCCAGACCCCGTTCAGTTTCACTACTAGTATAGTGTCAGAGCTATCCTCAGTTGAATATGTAAAGACTGCGATCAATTCCAAATAGAGATTTGAAAAATTCACCATTGCGGTTCTCGCTCTCCAAAAAAACGAAGAATTAAGGCCCAGCCAAACGCACGCAACATTTCAATGTTGCAATATGTTGGCAGCATGTTGGATGGTGTTGGATCAAATTTGAAAATGTTCAAATTTTTCGTGCAACATTTTTCGATGTTGTATGATGTTGTACTCGTTTGGCCACGTTCGTGCAATATTGTTGCACCGGGGCATACGCAATAGTTCGATTTGCCATTTCAAAGCGCCATCCAACAAACTGCAACATGTGATCATATATTCATTTCATTCCATTTCCGCAGTTCATATATATATGATTTCATTCATATATTCATCATCACATTATTCATTCCTATCACGGGTGTATAAACTCACAATTGACCTGCTCCCAACGTGTGGCTTCATAGCTCAGTTGGTAGAGAAACGCACTAGTAACGCGGAGGTCATGGGTTCAAATCCCGTTGAAGCCAGAATTTGTTTCTGGCTTAAAAATTGCAATTGCTTAAATTGCATTCACAACTGCGATGATCATATATTCATTTCATACTGCAACATATTACAACAGGATGGCCAAACGGTGTGCAACATATTGGGCTATGTTGTGTTGAAATAATGCGTGCGTTTAGACAGCTCATTCGCAACACGATCCAACAATGTTGCACTGGGTTGCGTTGAAATGTTGCCGTGCGTTTGGCCGGGCCTTTAGGTCATTTCCCGTTGTTGTTTTGTGAGAGGGCGGCTACTTAAGAAATTTACCAAGATGTAAACGCACGTGCACATCAATTGCACTGCTAATTAAACCTTTTGTTTAGCGACGTTCTTCTCATTGCAGTTGCCGTTGTGGTTTTTAATTCCCTATATAGACACGAACGAGGGGAGAGGGGAGAGGGGACTTTGGGGCCCCGGGGACACTCCCTTATATACGCTATATTGGGGTGCCGCTGGACAAGAACAGGTATAACAAACGACATTCTTTGGTCTGGATCAGGGTATCACAAACGACATTTTTTGGTCTGGAACAGGGTATCAGTTTCCCAGAAGTTTGCACGAAGATCGGTTATTTGATACTCTGGAATAGGATATTAGTCAGTCAGACGAAACGAAACGCGTGGGAGTTTTAAAGAAGCTTTACAACTACAAGTTCGCAGTGCTGCTTACTAGTATAGCTTTCAAAATCGTCTGGAACAGGGTATCTTTTTTAACATTTAACCATACTGGAACAGGGTCGCACAATTAGCGTTTTGTGGTCTGGTACAGGGTAAGGGTTTTTTATAGCCCAGCCGCACACCGGTATACCCCACCCAATTTTTTTGGGAGAACCCCCCTCCCCTCCCTCCCCCGGGGTTGGGGCCTATATATATTACAACTAACCGGGAAACTGCCCAAATTTCCATCAGAACCAAAAAACCGCTTTTCTTTTTCCTAAAAACCGAAAGTTAAAAAAGGGAAAAATCGAAAAGCCCATGACCAAAACAATAAAACCGAAATACCCAAGGTCCCCCTCAGGGGCCTGACAACCTGGAGGGGGTATATTCATTGGCATGTTTAAGCCAAATCTGGAAGTAGTGTTTAGCAAAAGGTAAAAACACAAGCTAATTGGATCCCCGGGGGGGTACTCCCTTATATAAGCTATATAGGTATGTGCCGCCCCAAAGGGTATGGTTTTTGAGCCGTTTTGGTCTGAAATAGGGTATAGATTTTGACCATTTTGGTCTGAAATAGGGTATGTTTTGCGCACTCTGGTCTGGAATTTGGTTTGACTTTAGACGAAACTGTTTTTTTGCCATTAGGATTTTGAAGCCCTTTTCAAATGGAACCCATTCCTGGGTAGCTGAAGTCATGTATTAGACACGTGTACTAATTTTATAGGTCTGAAATAGGGTATCGATTTTTGGGTCAGGTCTGAAATAGGGTATCAAAAATCACATATTTTGGTCTGAAATAGGGTAAGGGTTTCAAGAAGCGGGCCACACACCCCCACCAAAAATTTGGGGGAGTACCCCCCCCCCCCCCCCCCCCCCCCCCCCCCCCCGGGATTGGATCATGTGTACTTAAGGCACCTGTCGGCCGAGTATCGGTCGACACTCGGTCGACAGGTGCCTTAAGTACACATGATCCAGCTAATTTACAGGTAATGCTACGATTTAAAAAATTATAAAGTATAAAAAATAATATATATACACAGTTAAATTGATTAAAAAGACAAAGATAATGTGGTGTAATTAAAATATTTTAGGGTTTCATCCACAGACTTAAAAGTTAGAACATCCTTGTACAGCATAATACACAGTACCACATACAGTACTTCTCGACAGCCTTCATTTGAATGGTCACACACTAGGGTTTCATCCACAGACTTAAAAGTTAGAACATCCTTGTACAGCATAATAAACAGTACCACATGCAGTACTTCTCGACAGCTTTCATTTGAATGGTCACACACTAGGGTTTTCGTCCACATAGAACCACCTTATACAACATAATAAACAGTACCACATGAAAGTACAGCTCAACAGCTTTCATTTGAATGGTCACACAATAGGGTTTCGTCTACATAGAACCACCTTGTACAACATAACAAACAGTACCACATGAAGATGAAAGTACAGCTCAACAGCTTTCATTTTAATGGTCACACAACTAGGGTTTCATCCACAGACTTAAAAGTTAGAACATCCTTGTACAGCATAATAAACAGCACCACATGCAGTAACTTCTCGACAGCTTTCATTTGAATGGTCACACACTAGGGTTTCGTCTACATAGAACCACCTTGTACAACATAATAAACAGTACCACATGAAGTACTGCTCAATAGCTTTCATTTGAATGGTCACACACTAGGGTTTCATCCACAGACTCAAAAGTTAGAAACACATTTTTTGTCAAGGTTTGACTCTGGGAGTGAAAGGGTTTAAACACAAACCGTGTATAAACAGACTTGCTTTACCTTAATTAACTGTCGGTTGTTTTTAGTCATCAAGACGCTGTAGAGCCATTCATGTTGATCGGAGATCTGAAGCTGCATCACATAACAAGACGCTAGCATCTGATGTTGAGCTTATGAATATTTATACTTTCAGTCGCAAACTCGAATACAATGTATTTATTCTCCACATTTGTTTGCGTGATGTATTGACATTATAAGAATAAGTTCATCAATACATTAACCATTCACGGATGACGTCACAAAGTATACGTCTGCGTCAGTCCAGTTGCAGCCGTTTACAACTAACACTGGCATCATGAGAGACCCTGGGAACGAGGATGCTACACTGGATGTTTGGTATTTGTACCTGTGTCTATGTTATACATGCTGGAATAATCAAACAGTGGAACCCCGATATATAACGAAGTCCCCGGTATAACGAACGATATTCTTCAGCCCGACCAAAGTTACAGTAAAATGCGTGGAAAAGAAACCCCGATATAACGAACCCCGATATAACGAACCCCGGTATAACGAAATACCCGTTATAACGAACACAATTCAGATCAGAAGACTGAAGTTGAATGCTGATGGAAATCCTTTAATCCTATTACATTCCATCCACGTCATTTCGCTCCCTCGATGGCTGAGAGAACCCTCGCCTGCGGCTCGGGGTCTCTCTACGCCATCTCGGGAGCGAAATGACGTGGCTATGATCTTTATCAGAGTAAGAAGACATAGAAACGGAGGTTTTATTCCTTAAATAAAAGACTGTAAGTTTTCTGTCAACAGCTCATTGGCACTATAGTGATATGCTGAGTGGTGCAACGTAACGTGACACGGCAAGATAATTATTAACCAAACCTCGATATAACGAACATTTTGGTCGTTTTCCCACTAATTCGTTACAACGGAGTTTCGTTTATAACGAATCCCCGTTATAACGAACACATTTTCCCGGTCCCTTGCACGTTGTTATATCGGGTTCCACTGTAGTTGATGGCGTGATGGTGAAACAGCAGGCGAACAATAGAGCAGCTGCTTTTACAGACTGGGAACTGACGCAAAACGGAACTGAAACAAGTCCAAAGTCCGGCCCTTTTTCCGTTTTATGACAAAATGCAAACGAACAGTCTTTTAATTTCTTTTCGCAAGTTTGTCTATGGCGCGGGAAGAAACTAAATAAGTATGGCCGCGAGACCATGTCACCAGCGCGGGCAGATAAGAGAGAAAGAATTTGCTCTTTTTTCTCTCTCCCGCCAATCCTTTCTCGTTTTTTACTCTTTTTTTGCATAATTATAGAGGCTAAGCATCACTTCTGCCGTTTGACGTTTCTACGTGAAAGTGAATAGTAGTTTCGCGTTTGGCGTGAAGGTGTGAATTATTTTCAATTTTCTGATGGATTTATTTAACGATTCGATCGAAAAAAAGTAAAGAAAATTACCTGCAAGCTGACGTTTGCCGTAGAACGTGGTGCTTTTAAAATCTCTCTTGTTAAATTTTCCACTCGAGCGTAGGATCTGAAGAAAAAGAGAGTGACTACTCGCAGTCTATTTAATATGTGATATCTTCAATGAATTTCGCAAGGTTACTTGTTTGCACGTTTACTCGGTCGTTGTATCTGGTTAGATGGGAACTGAGTTAGTTATATCCAACCTCGTTCCCAGGGTCTCTCTTCTTCTCGCCAAAAGCGATCGCTTTTGGCGGGAAGAAGAGAGACCCTGTAATTAACTGAATGCACTTGTTGAAGTCTTTGTAGATAAAAAACAGCTGAAATTCAAAGTTTTTTGAGCGCGTTTCAGGTGGATTCACAAATCCAGAAATTCGACCAATTAACAGTGTTGTTTTCATCTTTATATTGCCGTCGCCTTAGTTCGTTTAACATATAATCCTCTCGTTACTTAACCCTTTCACTCCTAGGAGTGCTAAGTTCAAAACTGGGGGAAAACAATTTGGAATTTCATTTTGCAAAATTGTCAAAAACAAACAGTACCACTTGACAGTACTGCTCAGTAGCTTTTCATTTAAATGGCCACACTCAAAAGTTACAACCACATTTATTGACTCAAGGTTTGACTCTGGGAGTGAAACGGTTAAACAGTGTCGACCACAATAGCTTTGATACCGCTGCTCAGTTAAACAGAACCTTCCCTTCGCTTCCTGGGTTGTATGCAGTTGAAGAAGAGTGATCGCTTTCTGATCCGGAAAGACACTTGGCACCGAATATTGTTTTTCTGTTTTCACCACTTCCGTTTTATTTGAAGATGGAATAAATTACTAATTGAACATACATACATTACCAAATTTGTAAACCCTTTCAGTGAGTGACTTTTTAAAGTCTTAAAGCAGCAAAGTGCAAAATCACCTTCAAATTGACGAAAGCCTCAAAATAATAATTTACTAAGGTAGAAAAAACACCAAAGAGGTAATAATAAACCAAACAGGAAACAAGGATGGTTGAGGATGGAGAAGATTAAGACGGATTGCGAATGGCGAAATTGAAAAAAAATGGCCAATTTTTTCAAGATGCGCCAACCGTGACGTAGCTCCTTTAAAAGACCCCTGTGATTGTTAATTTGCTTCAGCCAAACAGCCCCTAGACTGCTTTGCTCCTTTCGATTATTTTGAGAGAGAAACAGACTGCAAGGTCTTCAACCAGTCTAAACATACACCATTCACGCCAAAGACAATTCCTCCTTCCTTCATCCACTTCCGAGAACTAGTCGTAATCACAGATTAACAGAGAACGTCCGACAGGTTAAGACGAAATCCATTAGAAAATCGAGTAATATTTATGGCCAGTGGACAAAAATCCTGTACTATGACGCCATAAGCTTTCACGCTTAAAACTAGACATTCATGAGCCATACCTTAACGGTATTCACCAAATAATATAACTCCACAATCCTTAAATTGCTTTCCGCCTTGAAATTTCCTCCCGTGAATGGGTTGTTTTCTGAAACATGGCTGCCACCTCTCATGGCTCAACCCAATTTCACTGGAGGAAAACTCAAGGCGGAAAGCAATTTAAGGATTTTGGAGTTATATTATTTGGTGAATACCGTTAAGATGTGGCTTATGAATGTCTAGTTTAAGCGTGAAAGCTTATGGCGTCATAGTACAGGATTTTTTGTCCACTGGCCATAAATATTACTCGATTTTCTAATGGATTTCGTCTTAAAGTGCCTATAACCCCCAAAAATATTTTTGCCCCAAATGAATGTTCATATTATACTAAGCAAGATCCCGCATGGTTTTGGTTAAAACGGCAATTTTCTATGGGCCGTCAAAGTTAATATATGAAAACATGCGCGTGTTGCGTTCAAAGACACTGATCTGTGCTGTAAAATGTCTATTATTTCAGAGACACTAAGGCCATGATAGGAGGCAATGTTTCCTGCAACTTGTCTTGCAATTTTGTTGCGGCACAAGTTGCACGAAAAATTGCTTAGTGTAACACCCTTTTTTGCAACTGCAATGAAACAAAAATGTTGCGTTGCGAGTTGCTAGAAAAGTAGAACTATCCTCTACTGTTCGCAACGTTGCGACACAAGTTGCTGCGTGTGACATGTCAATCGCAACTTACAAGGGGCGGCCGCCAGAAAGGCGCGTTGCAAGTTGCGAAAAAAAATTGCGAACGTGTGACACCTTAACCCTGGGTACCAGAGGTTTATTTCTCCGTCGCGTCGAGATCCGAAGTCTCTCGACGCCCCGGCGAGCGGCGGAGCCATAAGAGAGATTTGAAACCGGAAACCGCGCAAGAAAAGCCTCTGGCACCCAGGGTAGTGACACCTCCTCTGCAACTTGCAATGTTTTTCAGTCGTCATCTTTGCGTTGCAAGTTTCAAGGAAAATTGCCTCGTGTAACATGGCCTTTAATAATATAATTTTAATGTATATATATCCTATTCCGTTCGCATGTATAAAATAGCGTGAGACCTCAGCAGTTGCAATTTATGACTAACTTGTTTTATTGATTAAGCACAGCGATCATGTATATAAAATATCATCTAAATCACGTGTATAAAGGATATGCATCACGCTAACCGGAAATAGTACGGATAGTGAATGAACTTTGTCATTGTAACTGTTTTCAAACCAGCCCCCCAAACAATACACTATTCACGCCACATTCCTCCGGAAGACTATTGTATCAATAGACAACCAAAAACAGCCTTTCCAGATCCAGCGGAGGCAAGCTCTTATCAGACATTATCACAAAAGAAATCTCTTAAGCCCCTTCGATTCACACGAGCAAGTGTTCCTTGACAAGTTTTCCTTGACAAGTTTTCTTTGCTCGTGTGGATACACAACAAATTTAATTTGACAAGTTTTTCCTTGACAAATTTTATTTCCTCGTGTGGACCATAAACAATTTTTCTTTGACAAATTTCTTTGTAACAACAATAATATTGTACAGTGGATTATCATCTTTAATAGGATCCAGGTCGCGAGCAACAAGATTAGCCCGCTGGGTACCAGGGATTCCTTGCCAAGTTTTCCTTGTTGCACGTCCACACGAACAAGTTTCGCAACTTGTCAAGTAAAAAATTGCCAAATTTCCCTTTCCACACGAGCAAGGAAAACTTGTCAAGGAAATCTTGCTCGTGTGGAAGGGGCTTTATCGGACATTCCTGTGCTAACAAAGAATGCTTACAACTGGACGACAAGAATGCGCCAAATGCCCCCATTACCTTTGAGTCACGTGACACGAGGTAAAAACAAATCAAGCTATAAAACACAGGTGACCCAAGCTAACACGATATAAGCGGTATTGTGTTACAAAGACTCGATTTATAAGGAGTTTGTGTGGAAATGCAACCGTTTTATTTGAGATGATGTAAATTCCAATGTTATGTGAATAAAACTGACTTACCTGTTGCTGTGTTGTATTCTTTGAAGACTGCCCGCTTCTCGCCGGTTTGAAGCCATTTCGGCGAGTTATCGTTCTGCCATGTTTCCCACTCATCCAATCAGATAGTGCTCTTAAAATAGCTCAGCTATATACTGAAAACTAAAAATAGATTTAATTGGAAGAGACTCATGTATGAGGGAATGCTTCTCTTAGATCATCCTCTCTTGGTTCTACTCACTTCCTTTGCCCATTTGCTCCATTCTCGATCCCAGGCCTTCACTTTTCTTGACTACGCAAGCGCGCGAAAGAGAAGAGCTCTGGGGTCGAGATTGCCAGTAGCTCCTCCCAGATTATAGGCCACCAACTCAGTTGAACTACAGCTCTCCATCGTCCCCTGTCCTGGGCTAGCCTCTCCCTCTGCTCTCTCCCAGGTGTGGGCTCTGTCTAAAAAAAAAGTTTTAGACAATTTTAATTATCTTAATTGTAAATAGTTCTTGTAGAATTTTATTGTAGATAGTTTGTAATTTTAGAAATAAGGCTTAAAGAAAGTGTTCCTTCAAAGTCATGTTATTATGATAATCATTATTATCAAATGACAAGCCCAAATGTAGAGGAAAGAAATATTGGATTTCCCATGATGTCCTCGCAGCTTATCCCGAAGAGGAGACACAGAATCGAAAAAATCGCCTAAATCAGCAAAACAACCACACAGACAGCATGTGAAACACCTTGGAAGCAAGGTACGACAATTTTATTGAGAAATTTACCATATTCCTATATCATAGAATCTGAGAGTAAAATCCCCATACAAACCCTTTTATTTTTCGCCATTACTGCTGACGCAATACGGCATATCATACAGATGACTCACAAAGTGAACTTAGGGCGTCTGCGATTAATCGATTCATCATCTGCGGAGGTTCAATTTTACTACCGTAAAGTTCCGAAAGTAACGACCCTCCGAAAGTAGCGACTCCCCGAAAGTAAACGTCAAAACTTTGTGGCTGCTAATAAATCCCGAAAGTAGCGAGCCCCTCGAAAGTAGCGAGCCCCCGAAAAAGTGAGACCAAGGTTTTTTTAATTATATACATATAAATATATATATTTTTCCAATCAATAGTCAAATATATGAGTAATAATCTTCGTGCAGTGTGATAACATGATCACAGTAAGGCACTTTACATCAAGGTTAGCTAAGGATTATGCCACAAAGCATTAATGTTCTTTCATGTTGCGCCGTGTACAAACAAAACCCGTATAATTTCATTTAACGGTTTTTTGTTCCCTGAAAGTAACGACCCCCCGAAAGTAGCGAGCCCCAAACGCTGCTAATTCCGAAATTAACGAGGGCGGTTACTTTCGGAACTTTACGGTATATTGTTAATAAGATCGTTAATCGAAAAAAATTGGACTCCGTTTAGTGCTGTCGCCATGTTTCCGCAAGGTTTATCAACAAAGCGACGAGACAGGTGCACCTGGTCGACAATTTGCTGTAAAATATTACTAACAAGAATAATGAGAAAGACTGAGAAGAAAATACCACTTAAGGCGGGGTCCACCTAAATGCCATTTTCCGCCACTTAACATGGGTTTCATGGAAATATCTCATTCGCGTTTCAAGCAATCCAAAAACTCTTAGCTCATCCCATGAATCTATGTTATGGGGCGTTTTGTAAATTTTTGGGTGATTTTTGGGTATTTTGGGGAGGAAATAGTTTTTCTCAAAGGAGTTGTAAAATTTCGGGAAATAAGAAATATTGAAGATTTAATGTAGTTTTAAAATGAGAATTTGAAGTTAAAAATTAGTAGATTGACATTGACGACAGTTGATATTTACGCAAGAGCACCCGCGTGGGTATCAACTGTCAACCCGCGTGGGTATCAACCTCTTAAAATTTCATTGAAATTCAGGTAGAATCCCCCCTTAATAATATTAAGCCCGGTCCAAGCGTGGATGAGAGCTTCTGAGAGGGATCTCATGAGAGCTTTCTTCAACTCTCATCGACTATCATTACCTCGGGTCAAACGAGAGAAAACTCTCGACGACTCTCAAGAAAAAAATTGAGAAAGAAATTGAGAAAAATCTCGACGACTCTCAATTAAAAACAAAATTGAGCAGGTTCAGATTCGGTGAAATCGCACGAGAGTCGCTGAGAGTGCATGAGTGTTTTAGGCCAAACGAGAGCGAAAGTTTGAACTCTCAGCAACTCTGATAATTGTTTGGCCCGGGCTTTAATGAGCAACATGTGACTTATTCGCATGCGACAAATTACAGTGAAGATGACGCTACCGTTGCCACTCGACAACATTTTTGATTAACTTTTGACATCTTTTTGACAACTTTGATGGGTTTCCGTTTTTTGAATTAGACTTAACGCTAACGGGAGGAAGGTTTTCGCAAATAATAGTTGAAAGAAACGAAACCATTCAAATTTCACGACTCCGCCTCCAACACTCCTTGGATTTTGACTGGTCAAGTCAAACGGAACCCATCTGAAAGTCGTCAAAAATTAATCAAAAAACTTTGTCGAGTGGCAACGGTAGCGTCATCTTCACTGTAAAACTGACGAATATAACAGCTTTCAATTTTCTTTAATAATGAAAGAAAAAGCTTTCAATTGTCGTGTGACAATGTAACAAATGCTGGTTTTGCTGCAACCGTATAGCACGGAAAGGTAGAAATCGGAACTATATCAAACTTCGATGCGAACCATGGTACAGGTTTTCTCTAGCGACATAACCATAAGCAACATAGATTGGTCATTAGACTAAGTGCCTTTTGTTCTGTTTTGTTCTAACAAAATTAAAGGCACTAATGATCAACGCGTTACTGAGTACTGTGTATGTTGCTTGTGCTTATGTCGCTAGTGAAAACCAGCCTTAACCCTTTCACTCCCAAGAGTGCGTAGCTCAAAACTGAGGGTAAAATCTTAATCTCATTTTGCAAAGTTGTCAAAAACAAACAGTACCACATAAAACAACTACTCGCTAGCTTTCATTTAAATGGTCACACACTATGGTTTCATCCACGGACTCAAACGTTACCCCACATTTATTGACTCAAGGTTCGACTCTAGGAGTGAAAGGGTTAAGAGATACCAATTCTAAAACAAATCTAGTGCCAGCCTGTCAAATGTTTTCTAGTTTAGCACCCTAAAGGGTACCGAGATAACTCTAACGGTTGTCACTGTAGATTTAAGCACCCTAAGCGGTACCAAACAATGAATTTTAACCCCTAAAAGGTACGACGATCGCCCCCGTCGCTTTTATATGGGAGTCCCCCAGGGACCATGGTTTTAGCCAGAAGTTAGTCCGGGAGTCCTTTAAACTTTGAAAATTTGATAGACGAGCATGTTGTATGGACTCTGGCTAAAATCTGATGCGAACTTTAACAGCTTGGTAGTCTTAATTAAAAATAATTGGAAAGGACTTTATAGTGGTTAGTGTCAATATTGCGTCAACGACTGAACCAATTTCATTTAACGATTACAATTAAAATGTGTTCATTTAATGACTAGGAAACGTAATTAAATAAAAACTTCAACGTGGTATTTTATTTTTAGTTCCGAAATATAAAGATTTACAGCATAAAATATAGAAAAGAGTTTATTGAATAACATTTTTACATTTGCTTTCTTGACTACACGAAAAGGAATTCCCTTTTTCTTGTGCATTTTAATTTTCAAATTAATATATTGATCTTGCATTGATTGCACGAAAGAACTTTATATTTGAAAAGCGGGTGATGGTTATACTTTTGGAATTGTAAACAGTACTTCAAACTGTCAACTCTCCTCGGTCCAACTTTAGAATTTATCTAGCCGAATGAGTAATTAATACACGCGCGCACAAAACACAAAATATTAAACAGTTCAGTTTTCTGGTGATAAAGACATGCACATTAAAATCCTTCATTTTTGTTCTAATATCTTAAAAGCAGTGTTATCAGTGATCAAATGAAGACCAATTAACGTAGCAACAGGACAGGTGCATTTAACGATTTGCCGTAAAATACAGGTATAACCGGATCAAGGAACCTATCTGACCTATCACGTGGCAGCATACAAACGAGATAGCCTATAATTACTTAAGGGAAACCTGCCCTTTGGAGGACATGATAGACTCTTCATGAACGACAGTTACTTTCGCTGGCAAGGTGACTTAATGACTTGTTAGAGTTATCGTCCAGAGTCATGGAATCGGTAGAATCACTCTCGCTTGAGCTTGCTACAAGAAAACCCTATTTAGTTTGGATTGAAACAGTTTTACTTGCTGTCATCAATGTTGCCTCGTTCTTTGGAAATCTCTCCGTTTGTTACGCCGTGTACAGAACCAAAGGCTTCGAACGCTTCCCAATATGTTTGTTGTAGCGCTGGCTGTGAGCGATATTCTAATGTCCACCTGCTGTATGCCTTTTTCAGTTGTAACTTCATTCCGCGGAAAGTGGGTTTTTGGTGAAACATTTTGTCGATTGCATGGATTTGGAGTGATGACGTTTGGACTGGCCTCTCTTCTCACCATGGGAATAATTGCAGTGAGCCGATATTTCTGCGTTGTGAAACCAGAAAAGTACATCGTCTTGTTTAAAAAACAAAGAACTTTGATATACATTGCTGTCGTGTGGTGTACAGCTTTGATTGGATCTGTGCCTCCACTTATCTTGAAACATGGCCATGGCGCAATGGAGTTCCAACCCGGTAAAGCATTGTGCTTGTACCCATTCGACAGCAACATCGCTTATACGATCTTTATCGAGTGCGTGTATATTGGAACCCCCTTCACATTTATCACAATCTGCTACGCTAAGGTGTTCTACACAGTGTCGCGATCAAATAGAGTTTTCTCCCAAGAAAATAACCCCCAGCTGCTCCGAGCTAACGTGGAAGAAGCAAAAGTGACCAAGACTTTAGCAGCAGTAATGGTTGGCTTTGCATGTTGTTGGATTCCTGTGGCTATTATCGATTACATTGACGCAGCGCGCGGGGAACCCACTTTGGCACGGCAGGCGTACCTTACATACGGGTGCTTGATTTATCTGAGTAGCACTATCAATCCCTTCATATATGGTGCTACGAATAAGAACTTCAGACGAGAGTACAAGGCAATTTTGAGTAACATACTTTGCTTGCGATCAAGTCGACGCTCGGGAGATTCCGAAGTTGTTTCTGGTAGGGAGAGTCGACGAAACCGCGGATTGAAATTTAGACCTGACATTGCCATAAACTCCATCAATACTCTAGCTGAAGTGCCACAAGCTGAATGCCCCGAGGCTGCAAAGGAACGTCACGGGCTTCATGTGGATACTATCGGTGGGTCCAAAGCAACCCCAGCGGAAGCTACGTAGTAGATAACAAATGACATCGATATCATTCTTGGAAAAAGGTCAGTTCCAAATCAAGACGTGGCATTCTAATCACAAGGAAATTGACCGCAGTCCAACGCTGAACAGTTCACAGATCTACTTGTCCTCAGATGGGACAAACAAGAAGGCAAGTTTTTCTTCAAAGAAGTTGAAATCGTTGGCCAGTCAGACGATTTCCCCAAAAAGTTGTTTAGGCTTTCTCGCCCAATTGTGGGATCCCATTGTTCTATTCTTGTCCTGCCTTTCACAGTTACGTTCAGGATCGACTTACAAGAAATGTGAAAAGGAGTCTATCCTCAACGACCCGGAAATTGGTTAGAAGGCCCCGTAGTCTTATAGTTGCCAGAAGTCGAAGATGATATTCAAAGTACTTAAGGGGAAGACCTTGAAACTTTTTTATTTAAAAAGAAAAAAAGCTGCCAAATGTCAAACAGTCCCTGCAGATGTTCTCGCCAGTTTAACGCAAGACAAGACTGAGGGGCAATCCATGCATCCTTTGCCAATTGACGAAGACCTGCATTTTTGATGGCGTTCCGTCGATTTGCATGCTTAGGTGGTCGCCAAAATGTTTTGTTGGTCAGATTATGGAACAAATGTTGTGGGTCAGCGCAAGTTTGCCTATAAAGAAAATCATGCAAACTGGGATATCCCACGATTCAAAGTGTTCTCTCAGATGGAATACTCCTCACGTGGAGTCATGGAAACACTCATTCAGTGTCCGTCAGACAAGGCCTGAATTATAAATGCCCTCACTGAAGAACAACGGAGGGCATTTCTATCACAGATAACCTACATTCATGATCAATGGACGTCCCTTGTATCCGAGGTCATTTGGGAAAGTCTTCCAATGACTCTGAAAGACACCACCCCAACCAGAGGCTGAAGACATGGTCAATCCCATACCGAGTAGGGTTATGTAGTTTTGGAGGTGTTGAATGAAATACTTCACCCCAAGTCTGTTACCGCAGAACAAATGGTTCCACACCAGAGAAAATGACCAATGCAAGTTGGCGATTTAGTTTTAGAGTTGGACAAGAACCTTAAGAGATCCCAATGGCAGATGGGCCTTATCGTCAATATTTACCCTGGAAATGAGGTCATAAAGGTGCGAGTAGAGACACAAAAAGGAGAATATTACAGACCAACCCATACGTTGTGCCTCACTACCTCAAAGCAGCAAACATACGGCTTCTTTCAAGGGACTCAGGAACAATGGTCAACAATAGACTTTTCGTGTACCAGTCGTGTACCGCTTGATTAGTCGTTGCTCAATTAGAGTTTGGCCCTAATTTCCGCACCGAAGCCGGGTGTTCTGTACTCTGTTAATTTTTTTCTGCTTCATGTTAGCTTTTAAAGACCAGTTCAGATGCCGTACTTCACATGGGCCGAATCGACTGAGATGAACCTTACTTCACCAAAAATATACAAAGCTCTGAGTGAATTATAAAATTAAATATCAGTTACTAGATTTAACCCTTTGGTGTTCAGTGAGTAACAAACTGATCGTGCGCCTACATACAGGTTTGTAGAAACACGAACCCCACATTAAACTGACTTCTCAAAGACTACATTGTTGTCATCATTATTAGGGACTGATCGTTCATTACGTCCCGGGTTAGTTTTAGGGGGAAGGTAAAAATTGAGAAGTTGCACTTTTTGGGGTTATCCATAGCAAAACTATTTCCAGAATCCACCAAAATTCACGTTTCAAAGCCTGGAATCTTAATTTTTCTGGGGAAGGCTCCTAATTCTAATGAGAGGGAGGGGGGGGGGGGGGGGGGGCCTCTCCTCCCATACCTACCCTGAACACGGCTATTCCGTGTAAAAGATACGATGCTCCGCGCGTTCTATAATACTTGATGCTGTCGGTTGCTACCAAACATTATTCTTCTACTTCAAATTTTCGGGAAAACCCTGGTAATAGTTATTAAATCTTCAATGGAAAGTGACATAAACGTAAGATAAAATTAAAAAACTCTAATTAACAAACAATTTGAAAACAAAGCAATTCAGAATTATGTCGGTTTTTTAAAGTACCAAATAAAGCTTTAAGAGTTTTAAAGCTTTATAACTTCCGAAATATTGTACATTTCATCAAACGCATGCTACAAGTTGTCGATATTGACGTTCTTCAGCAAATTCTAAAGTAATAATTTGAAAACGATCAAATCCTTCCGAGTTTTTAGACATTTTTTATTTTGGTCACGTGACACACCAAATATGGGCATGGTTCGAAATATTTACTTGGTGTATGGGGACATATATTGTACCCTGCATATATTATCTATTCATAGTTTACTAATGGGGACCTCTCTCCTCCGCAGAGGCTTCTTGGGATAATAGGGAATAGGGAAGATTGGGGAGAGTGAAATATAAAGCGCGCGGGGGCTGGAGAGAGAGAAAAAGCAAGCGCGCGGGGGACGCTGGTCCCCCGCGCGCGCTCTTTCTCCCCTTTCTTTTTGTTCTCCCCCCTCCCCCAAGGAAGCCTCTGCGGAGGAGAGAGAATGGGGACATATATTGTACCCTGTATATATATCTATTCATACTTTACTCTTTACTTTACTTGTTTTGGTGTACTTTACTTGCTTGACTTACTTGGCTTACTTTACTTGCTTGACTTACTTTACCTGCTTGGCGTACTTTACATACTTTGATGTACTTTACCTGCTTGGCTTACTTTACATGCTTTGATGTACTTTACTTGCTTGAATTACTGATGCTTACTTTAACATGCTTTGAGTACTTTACCTTAATTAAAAATAATTGGAAAGGACTTTATAGTGGTTAGTGTCAATATTGCGTCACAAACTGAACCAATTTCATTTAACGATTACGATTAAAATGTGTTAATTTAATGACTACGAAACGTGATTACATAAAAACTTCAACGTGGCATTTTCTTTTTAGTTCTAACATATAAAGGTTTACAGGATGAAAATAGAAAAGAGTTTAATAAATGGCACTTTTAGATGTGTTTTCTTGACTACACGAAAAGGAATTCCCTTTTTCTTGTACATTTTAATTTTCAAATTAATATACTGATTGATCTTGCATTGATTGCACGAAAGAACTTTATATTTGAAAAGCGGGTGATGGTTCTACTTTTGGAATTGTAAACAGTACTTCAAACTGTCAACTCTCGGCTAGATAGACTCTCAAATTGGGCCAAGGAACGACAGTTACTTTCGCTGGAAAGGTGAGTTAATGACTTGTTAGAGTTATCGCCCAGAGTCATGGAATCGGTAGAATCACTCTCGCTAGAGCTTGCTACAAGAAAACCCTATCTAGTTTGGATTGAAACAGTTTTACTTGCTGTCATCAATGTTGCCTCGTTCTTTGGAAATCTCTCCGTTTGTTACGCCGTGTACAGAAACCAAAGGCTTCGAACGCTTTCCAATATGTTTGTTGTAGCGCTGGCTGTGAGCGATATTCTAATGTCCACCTGCTGTATGCCTTTTTCAGTTGCAACTTTATTCCACGGAAAGTGGATTTTTGGTGAAACATCTTGTCGATTTCACGGATTTGGAGTGTTAACGTTTGGACTGGCCTCTCTTCTCACCATGGGAATAATTGCAGTGAGCCGATATTTCTGCGTTGTGAAACCAGATAAGTACATCGTGTTGTTTAAAAAAAAAAGAACTTTGATATACATTGCTGTCGTGTGGTGTACCGCTTTCATTGGATCTGTGCCTCCATTTCTCTTCAAACATGGCCATGGTAGATTGGAGTTCCAACCCGGTAAAGCATTGTGCTTGTATCCATTCGACACCAACATCGCTTATACGATCTTTCTTGAGTGCGTGTATATTGGAACCCCCTTAACAGTTATCACAATCTGCTACGCTAAGGTGTTCTACACAGTGTCGCGATCAAATAGAGTTTTCTCCCAAGAAAATAACCCCCAGCTGCTCCGAGCTAACGTGGAAGAAGCAAAAGTGACCAAGACTTTAGCAGCAGTAATGGTTGGCTTTGCATGTTGTTGGATTCCTGTGACTATCATCGATTACATTGACGCAGCGCGCGGGGAACCCACTTTGGCACGGCAGGCGTATCTTACATACGGGTTCTTGATTTATCTGAGTAGCACTATCAATCCCTTCATATATGGTGCTACGAATAAGAACTTCAGACGAGAGTACCACGTAATTTTGAGTAACATACTTTGCTTGCGATCAAGTCGACGCTCGGTAGATTCCGAAGTTGTTTCTGGTAGGGATAGTCGACGAAACCGCGGGGAAGCACAAAGAGGTTCACCTTCTGCTTATCAGTGGCTCAGATTAAACTTTAGACCTGACATTGCCACAAACTCTATCAATACTCTAGCTGAAGCGTCACAAGCTGAATTCCCTGAAACACATAGACAAGCTCTTGAAGTTCCTTTCCAGGATGATATCGGTGGGTCCAGAGTAACCTCAGCGGAGGCTATGGCGGTAGCAGATAACAACTGATATTAACCCTTTTACTCCCAGAGTCAAACCTTGAGTCAATAAATGTGGTTGTACTTTTCGAGTCTGCTGATGAAACCCTAGTGTGTTTACATTCAAATGAAAGCCATTGAGCAGTACTTTTAAGTGGGACTGTTTGTTTTCTACAATATTTAAAAACGAAATTCAATATTTTTTCCTCAGCTTTGTACTTAGCACTCTTGGAGTGAAAGGGTTAATATCATTCTCGGAAAAGAGGTCAGTTACAAATCAATTAGTCGGTGGCAGTCTAATCACAACGAGAATTGACAAGTTCAGTTCATTTCTGAGCGGTTGACAGATCTACTTGACATCAGATGTAACAAACAAGAAGGCACGTTTTCCGTCAAAGAAAATGAAATCGTTGGCTTTCTCGCCCAATTTGTGGGATCCAATTGTTCTATCTTGTAATATCGGTGGGTCCAAAGAAACCTCAGCGGAAGCTATGTAGTAGATAGAAAATGACATCGACATCATTCCTGGAAAAGTGTCAGTTCCAAATCGAGGCGTGGCATTCTAATCACAAGGAAATTTATCAGTGCAACGGTGAACGGTTTGCACATCTACTTGGCCTCAGATGGAACAAACAAGAAGGCAGGTTTTCCCTCAAAGAAGATGAAATCGTTGGCTAGTCAGACGATTTCTCAAAAAGAAGTTGTTTATAGGCTTTCTCGCCCAATTGTGGGATCCCATTGTTCTATTCTTGTCCTGCCTTTCACAGTTACGTTCAGGATCGACTTACAAAACATGTGAAAAGGAGTCTATCCTCAACGACCCGCAAATTGTGGTTAGAAGGCCACACAGTCTTATAGTTGCCATAAATCGAAGATGGTGTTCAAAGTACTTAAGGGGAAGACCCTGAAACTTTAAAGAACAAAGCTGCCAAATGTCAAACAGCTCTGCAGATGTTACCTCCAGTTTAACGCAAGACAAGACTGAGGGACAATCCCATGCAGAACTGTCGATTCCGTTCTCAGATTTGTTCAAAATGCAAGAAAAGGGAATTTGTTCAGCAACTGAAAGATTCAGAGAATCAACTTTTCAAATGGAATCAATTTCACTTAGATGACTCTGTCATTGACACTGAGGAAATTGATTGCAAAAACGAATCAAAACGGACTGCTTCGAGCTCATGGAGTTGAAGGTGTTGAAGGTGTTGGCGAAATGAGAAATCCTGTTTTCCTATAACGGGACCATCAACTAGTGGGCTTGCTCATATCCTATCTACATGAAAAGTGTGGATATTATTTTTTTTTTTGGATATTATGGCTACAAGAACTTGATTCATGAAGCTACAAAGATGGAACACTGGACTCCGCATTACCTTTCAAAAGTACTCAGCACAAAGTGCGTCACTTGTAGAAACCTGCGCAAGAATCGATATCACTAGACCAGCTGATGGAACAGATCCCAACTCTACGAGTGGCGGCATGATTTCGCGCGTTCTCTAATACTGCCATATACATGATATGTTTGGACTACTTTAGGAAGACTCTGAAATTAAGAAGCACAAGTGCTGTGGTCATCTTCACTCAGTTGTATGTATGTAGGTCCTAAAGAACATTAAAGAATTTGATCAGTTCAGTTTTAACACAACATCAGTTTCCACAACTAAGTTTAGGGACACTGATTTTATTTACTTTTGAAAAATACAGTTTCTGTTCTACTTATTTATTTATTTATTTATTTTTCCTCCTTATTAAAATAATGTAGATAGTATATACTATATGGTTCCGAATGTATGTAATTATTACTTTTAGATGCACGACCCCATAAGCTTGTAGCTTTTATACTTATCGTGTTGAAATAAAGGCTTTGTATTGTATTGTATTGTATGTCAACAAGAGCAGTTCAGACATGGAACTTGTCGCTGACAAAACTTCAGACGCGTTTTTGATGGCGTTCCGTCGATTTGCATGCTTAGGTGGTCACCCGAATGTTTTGTTGGTCAGATTATGGAACAAATGTTGTGGGTCAGCACAAGTTTGCTTATAAAGAAAAGCATGCAAAACTGGATATCCCACGATTCAAAGTTTTCTCTCAGATGATTTTAGTTGTGATTTCAAATGGCAGTGGAATACTCCTCACATCGAAAGACTCATCAAGTCTGTCAGACAAGGCCTGAACTCTAAATGGAAGAATAAAGCCTTCACTGAAGAACAATGCAGGCATTTCTATCAAAGATAACCTACATGATCAATGGACTTCCCTTGTACCCGAGGTCTGACAACATTTGGGAAAGTCTTCCAATGACTCCGAATGACAACCTCATTGGGCAGAACAGTTGAACACCTGACCCCAACCAGAGACTGAAGACAGGGTCAATCCCAGGCATCAGCTGCTTAAAAGCATACCGAGTAGGGTTACCTATTGTAGTTTTGGAGGTGTAGGATGAAATACTTCGCCCCAAGTTTGTTACCGCAGAACAAATGGTTCCACACCAGAGAAAACGTCGTCCAAGTTGGCGATTTAGTTTTAGAGTTGGACAAGAATCACAAGATCCCAATGGCAGATGGGCCTCATTTTCAGTCTTTACCCTGGAAATGATGGTTTTGCCAGAAAGGTGCGAGTAAAGACACAAAAAGGAGAATATCCTAGACCCACCCATAAGTTGTGCCTCATTACTTCAAAGCAGCAAAAAATGTGGCACCTTTCAAGGGACTCAGGAACAATAGACTTTTTGTGTACCAGACGTTCATTAACATTAACACCGCTTGATTAGTCGTTGCTCAATTAGAGTTTGGCCCTGATTTCCGCACTGAGGCCGGGTGTTCTGTACTCTGTTAAATTTTTTTCTGCTTCATGTTAGTTATAAGATGGTTTCTCTTGTTTTGTGGCATTAAAATTGTCACATGGACTGGATCCAGCCAATTAAATAGCTAGGATTCGATCACAGATACAGAATAAACAGTGGACTGTAGAGGTCACTTGTTTATTAGCCTCGCTATTACGTGCTACCCTCTATAAATAAAGACACTACCTACTACCTACTTGAAGGAGTTTAAAAAAGGATTAAAATAAGTGTAGAATGCTAGGATTGTATCTGACAGAATTGTTAGTACGATTTACCTGTACGATTTGTGATTTACGAATGCGTTACATACGGAAGCCGATAAGGGACAATCCAAATATATTTTCCAAATCCGTAAAATATTTTTCAAATCCGTAAAATTATTTTAAATCGCAATGTTTTTTGCAAATCACTGTTGAAGAGTTTGCCAAATCTAAAAAATTATTACAAATCCTAATAAGATTGTTAAATCCAAAAATAACTTTTTACAAATCCGAAATTAGTTTGCAATCCAAGAATCGTCGTCAAATCCAGAAAAATATTTTGGAAATCGGAAAAAATAAACTTTAAAACAAGGAACGGGGAATGGAAGAACGGGGAACGGGGAATGGGAACGGGGAAATTTTTAGAGCAAGATGTACTCGTGAGAGTAAAACCACATACAGTAGAATCCCGATCTCTGGGAAAAAATCGGGGAGTTTGAAATATGGGAGGTAAAATTACAGTGAAAACGACTATTGGTTCGAGTTAGCGAGGTTTTGGAAATCGAGGGTTCGAGAAATCGGGATTCCACTGTTGTGGCAAGACTGGCGTCAGAACAAAGTGGTCCGCAGTACTACGAATATCGAGACGAGATCAGATAAAAGACAGAACACTCAATTGAATTGATGCAAGAAACAGGAAGCGTGAATGGCGTGAATTTAGCAGATTTTACTCCAACACCACAGAGCCGGCACGGCTTACAGGTGGATTATGGCCTTTATATTTTTAATTGCTGAAGAACTTGCTCAAGAACTTGCCCCGCTGCTATCAACTTCACAAGTAGCAGCTTTTCCAGCTGCGGGGTCAGCTGGGTCTGCGGGAACAACGTGGTTAGCCACTAGCTACGGCTATTAGCCGCCCGAACTTGAGAGAGAGCAAGCCAGCAGCAGAGCACAACTTCTTTGAATGATGTAGTCTTCTTTCAGGTCCTTGTGAAGAGGTTTATCGCTGTCGATTGGAACGGCTATAGCCACTGCTTTGCAGACGAGTTTGAGGAAGTTATTGACGAGAGTCTCTGCATGTTACCCGACTGGCGAGAGCAGCTTGGTACCTCTTATAGTACTTTTTCACCACTTCCTCGATCAAGCGTTGGACATCGCCGTGTGTTAAGCGGCGGATGTCGATGAATTCTTTCGCTTTGCCTGTGGCAACCAGGATAACCAACTGCTCTCTGGGATCGTCCGGCGCCGTTCCGGTGGTGGCCTGCGAATACAGTCGTCTTCAATTCCATCGCGCTGCAAGCGGAGCGCGATGGAAGGCGGCTGTATTCGCAGGCTATTCCGGTAGCCGCTGCTTCAAAGATGTTGTTTCCGATAGCTGTAGCCGTCCCGGCGGTGGTAGCGGGGGCAGCGGCTGCCGTTCCAGCAGGGGCTGTCTTCCCGCCTTCGAAGAGCGTGTCTTCTAACAGTTGGTGCGCATTTGACATGGCTGCTGTCTCAGGTGAAACAGCAAGGGTCTAATAGGATGTCATAAGTGTACCGGAGGCTGAACACAAGGCGAGAGTACTTCTAGTTTGATAGGAGTTCTTTCCCCACTGGGCAGTCTCGGAAAGCTCTCCAGCGTAACTTTCGAATATAGCCTTCATGTCTTTCGAAGAGGGCGTGTAGAACAACACGATCGCAGCGACGTTTTCTCGAACCTACTGGACCGCGGAACCACGCAAACACAAAAAGTGGAACATAAGACACACCTGCCATGCCTAGCTCCGGCGGGCGCTGACGCCAGTAGACCCTGGGGTGGGGCGGAGGCCTGGGACCTCCAAGTGGCCGCAGTTCTTGCTGGCCTGGGGTCTCCAAGTAGCCACGGTTCCCGCTGGCCTGAGCTGGGCATCGATCTCTCACTCACTCACTCACTCATCCTCGCCAAAGTGCGCAATTGCAAGTCGCGGGGACCACGTACTCCTCGTCACAGAGGGCAAAGTTTTCAACGTCGTGCCAAGCGCCTACCCTATAGTAGCGCTCAACACATTTGCCGCCCCAGGCACACTCCAGGCCCACACTCCAGGCCGATGGGGCACAATGTACATGCATATGCACGGACGATTCGCTCCCGCCATGCATATACAGGGGCGGCCCGTAGATGTGCATTTATTGCTTTCTATCCCATGGCAACGCGCTCACGGATTTTAGCTTTGATTGCTTCGGTAATATCACACGCGGATTGTCCCCCTGGAGTGGTTAGGGGCTCACTGCTGGGGCCACGGGTGGGTAGCGCTGGGGACTCGAGCTCTTAATACTCTACAGGCATCTCTTCTATGAGGTGATCCATAGTCGCCTTGTTGCCGGGCGGATATACCCCATGGCCCACGTTTCTCTAAATGGGTATTCGGGCAGCATGGCAGGGGCTGGGGCCTGGGGTGTGGGCCGGCGAGGGGGCGGGCCAGCCATGGGGGAAGGGCAGCGGGGCCATGTACGCCGGGCCGGGGAGGGCTGGGCCCCGGGTAGCAGGAGGCCATGTACGCCGGGGCCGCTTAGCTTACTGGGCCACGTTCGCGTACGCCGGGGCGTACAGCAATGTGGCTGAGCAATGGCTGGGGGGCCCACCGGGGGTGGGGAAGTGAGCCAGTACCCCCCTTATATATACTACTAACGGGCAATATTAATTTGAAGTATATGTTGTATTATGAGGACGACTTTCAAAAAATTCCCCGTTCCCATTCCCCGTTCCCCGTTCTTCCATTCCCCGTTCCTTGTTTTAAAGTTTATTTTTTCCGATTTCCAAAACATTTTTCTGGATTTGACGACGATTCTTGGATTGCAAACTAATTTCGGATTTGTAAGAAGTTATTTTTGGATTTAACAATCTTATTAGGATTTGTAATAATTTTTTAGATTTGGCAAACTCTTCAACAGTGATTTGCAAAAAACTTTGCGATTTAAAATAATTTTAGGGATTTGAAAAATATTTTACGGATTTGGAAAATATATTTGGATTGTCCCTTATCGGCTTCCGTAGTTACATGTAGGAATAGTTGAGCTAGTGCAAAAAATAACAACTTCAAGCCAAGTGTGCCTGGTGTATTTCTTCAACTTAAAATAACGTCTCGCGATGAAGACCTTCTGACCACATCTTAATCTGCCATGCACTGTGACACTAGGCCCCATTTAGCTCATCCTGCGGCAGTTAGTGGGGGCGAGGGGAAGTCGAAACAGTGGGCTAAAAAATCGGCAAAAAACTAAAAAGTAGGAAAGAGGGTCCCCTATACCTCTTCTGAAAACAGTTTCACGCAAAAGTAATTGCCCTTTTCACGCATCACGAAAAATTCGAAAAACAGCTTCACGTTCACAGAAAAAGTAAGCAATCACGTTTCACGAATCACGCGCAAGTAAATACATATTTCACGGATCACGAAGAAATCGAAAGCCAGTTTCCCGAGGACGCAAAAATATAGATTCACGAATCACGAAAAAAATAAATCCTCATTCACGCTTCACGCAATAAAAAAATGCCCATTCACGCGTCACGAAAAAAGTATAGGGGACCCTCAGGAAAGACTGAGAAGAGTTTTCTTTGCCGATTTTCCCGTGCCTTTTCGACTTTTCCTCGCCCCCACTAACTGCCCCTGGGTCTCCGAGAAGATGCCTTTAGCTCAAGTTTCAAAACGTGGCACCCCTGCTTTTTAGCAAGCGCAAATTACCACAGACGCAACCAGCCTAGCTCCGGAGGTTGTGGGGCATTAGTAATTTGATCTGGCCCCAGGGGCGGGCATTAGCCCACCCGTCACCCATGCCGGGAAATTTGACAGCCACATGGCTTTGACCTTGCAGTTTCCGAAAATTCAAACATGGCATTGTTCACTGATTTTATTGACAACAACAAAGAGTTTGTCGTGGAATGACTATAGTCCTGTTTGGCAGGTTTATGTCTGTTCACTGTTCACATTCCGTCCTGCATTGCTGCCTTTTTGAATAATAGCTATTCAAAAAGGCAGCTATATATTATAATAATGAAAAACTGCTGAACACAAAAAGAGAAGGCTCAAATCAAATCCTGGGGCAGATCCAGGGGGGGTAATTGGGTGACATCCATTGTGAGCTTGACGACAGCTTGTGATTCAACTTGAGCCTTTATTTGTGTTCAGCGTTTTCATTCAAAAAGGCGGCATTGCAGGACGAAAATAAACAAGGTATGTGCGAAGAAAGTATAATAGCCTCTCTCCTCCGCAGAGGTTCAATGGGGCGTTTGTTATGGAAATCCGTTGGGCAAGGTAAGTGCAGGCGCCGTTGCTCTCTCCGTTTTCTTGCGCCTGAACTCATTTCACTCAGCGGATTCTCCCCACACTGAAACCCCCTATGAGCCTCTGCGTAGTCCATTTTTGCATTTTTGGGTAGTCCATTTACTTAAGGTAGTTCATTTAGGTAGTCCATTGGGGTAGTAACCTGCGATCAGGCCCTCCTCTAACCTTGGGGAGCGAGAGGAGGAGGGCCTGATGCAATTACTTGCCGGAGTTCATGTAAAACATCCAGATTCTGGACTTTTTCCTGATTGGTTGAAAAACAATACTGTGAAGTTGGCAATACACTTCCGTCAATCATGCGTACCTAATATGGCTTTTGTCAATCCGGCGTGCACGCACGATTGTAAAGTACTATAAAGGCCTAGCCTTCTACTTTCCCACTCCGCTACCGCCTTTTGTGAAGGGAAGGACTCTTCTGAATCATTACTAAGCCAATATAAAGATCTTACATTCAAAACGACTGAATGCTTTCCGCTTAAAAAATGGTTATTTGATTCAAATTTCTAAACAGAATCATGGAATCATTCGACCATAACGACTGACTAGACATGTCTAGGACGTTATTATGCAAATTTGTGTCGTGTATTAAAACGCAATCGTAGTCAGTGCTGATTGATGGTAAAAACACAGTCGAAGGCACTATTCTACTTCAAAATCCTCCTCATAATACAACATATCTTGCCCGTTAGAAATGCACTTGAACTTGAAACAAAGAAGGTCAGAAGACCGAATTCAAGCGAACGGCAAGTGTACAAATGTCACGAACTGTGACGTATATTTTGAAATTGACAGCTGACAGCAGTCTTGAGAGATCATTGACAAGTGGGTGGAAAGCGAATCGGCAAATAATTGTATCAGGCGTTCCTTTTCCTCTCTCTCTCTCTCCGCGCTCTCGTTCTCTCCGCGAAAAGAAAGAAAAGGAACAGAACGCCTGGTCGCAGGTTATTGGGGTAGTCGATCCATGGACTGATCATGAAGACCTGCCCGGCTGAACTCTACTCAATTTTAATTTTGTATTATAGCAGCCCCCTCTCGGTTCCCCTCCGCTGCTAATTTTAAATTACGGGCCCTGGATAAACAATAACCTAAAACCTAAATATTTGCTTACCATTTCTCCAGAGTGTAAAAAGTCCAAAACATTGCGTTTTGACAGCTCTGGTTGCCGAGCCGCCATTTTTAAATTTCCAAACAATTCTTTGTGACTACGATATAACAAACACTGCTATTGGTCCTCTGCGTAAGAATCAACCAATGAAAACAGTTCTTAGTTGAAGCATACTTTTACTTACAGGAAAGGTTCATGGGTAGCCAAAAATTTGCGACAAACATGGCGTCGTCTCCTACAAGTCCTAGCTCCCCAACTGGCTCGTTACAACGAGATAGCTCGAAGAAAGACAGTGGTAAGCTTGGTTGGGTTGGAACGCTCACTCGAAGGAAGAAACAAGAAGGTAATGTGCTCTGATCTATGATCAGAACGTTCTGTTTTGATATCTTGTGAGTTTGTTGTCATAATCGCAATCGATCGAACGGGACTTGCTTCTTGTACAATTTTGTGCTGCATTGTTCGATTTGATTAAGGTTTAATAAGGCTAGATGATTCCATAATCAGACAAGCGTTTTATATTAATCAGTTACTCTTTTAAATTTAACAGTTTTCAGTGGTTTCGAAACACATGTTTTCTAATCCTTCGGTTGTGTGGAAATTCCACAGCGAATTCCATCACTTCAACTGTCACACCCTTTCCTGTTTAAATTTTATCATAGGCAACACAAACCATTAAATATTTTATCCGAAGTGTCAATCTAAGCTACATCCATTGTAAAATCGAGTGGTCAAGTGGTAAATCAAGTTACGGTACTTACATTTGTAATTATAAAATAAAAAATAAAAATTATTGTTCGAATGTCAGGGAATCTCCCTCTTCTGAATGAGCCATTAAATTACACAGCAGTGAGTATTTTGACAAATCTCAAGTAATCTGTTATTCACAGAAATGTTGACTTCATACATGTAGATATTAGATGCATGGGACATTCCATTTTTTCTACACCCCCCTCCCCCGGCGCCCTCCCCCAGAAAGATGGTAGAAATATGTCCCCTTAAATTTTTATTGGCCCCATTTGAAGAAAACAATCAGAGGGGTTGATTTTTTAACGGCGCCTTTGAAAAAAAAAATCCTATCCCCCTTAGCAAAAACTTGCCATCTTTAGGGGGGTTTGAAACAAAATATCCACATACATGCACACTAATGTACCTGGAGACTGCAAATTTGCAGTCATGTGCTGAAGCTAAAAATATATTTTTGTGGCTCTTTATTGCAGTGAACGAATTAGAGACAGAGGGTCGACATGCCATTGAGTCTCCTACAACACCTATTACAGTTGCTCCTGACACATTTGATTTAGGTTAGTCATGAAATACTGTTTTGGTTTTTAAATTGACACTGTGTATGTACATATAAGGCAAAGTCTTCACCGTAAGCCTATTGGCCCACAACTGCCAGAGCTTATACCAGTTTCCATAGCATGAAGCGACTAGGAGAGCTACATGTACTCCCCCTGGATGAAATGCTAGTCTATCGCAGGTTACCCCCCAGGATTTTGTCGCCGGTACCCATTTATACTCTTGGGTGAAGAGATCTAGAGGTACTGTGAGAGTTTATTAATGTCTTTCCCAAGAACACAACACAATGACCCCGGCCAGCTCTTGAACTCGGGCCGCTCAATCCAGAGTCCAAATGCACACCATGGACGGGGGTGGGGGGGAGTGGCATATGTACATGTATATTAATAATTAATATTATGTTAATAAAGTCTTCTCTTTCCAAAAAAAAAATGTGCATACATGTATATAATATTATTATTATTTATTGTCTCAAAGATCATTGGTTTAATTATTAATACATTTAACAGAAGTTACAAATCTAAAAGTCATTACAGGTTCATACATGTATGTACCTTGCATGAAAGATCCTGAATTTGAAAATCAAGATTTATGGCCTTGGAAGTAGTTACTTGAATTGGTGCTCGATAATTGTTGTTTTCAAAATTACATGTAATAGTAACAGTGATCAGTGTTGTCAAAAACCCGACAAATGAATGGAAAACGCCTGACAATTTGGCGAGGCCCTATCTATTGACCTGTTGCAATTCCTCACTGACACCTAAGTTGTTAAAACGTACTTGGAACCCTTGAGTGATGGATCACATGGCTGAAAAGAGCACAGGTTGAGTTTTGCTGTTTGGATGAAAAAAAGGTAGGGGATAACAATAGAGGGGGAGGGGTGTCTGAACTTCCCGCTTCCCGTACCGTTGTACTCCCAGTGAACTCGCCCCTTCCGTTGTGGTTCCCGCCTCTGCTTTTTCTATTGCAAAATATTATGCAATGTTGCAAAAACATTTTCCCGTTTCTCCCAATTCCCACCACCTTGGAAACCCCACTTCCCGCCCTCGCTTCTCCCACCAATAGAAGAGTTGACACTTTCTCAAAATTGATTTTATTAACCCTTACTGTAGCACATTTTACAAATATTTACAGACGAAAATGAAGCCCGTTCAATGGTGGAGCCTGCATCACTCGAAAATCCTAAAGTTAAAGAGTTGCAAGAGGTAACCGATGGTGTACTGTACATGTATTGTTGGTGTTTTGACTTTATATATAATTAACCCTTTCACTCCCAAGAGTGCTTAGTTCAAAACTGAAGAAAAAATATTGAATTTCATTTTGTAAAATTGTCAAAAACAAACAGAACTTCATGAAAGTACTGCTCAATAGCTTTCATTTGAATGGTCACACACTAGGGTTTCATCCACAGACCAGAAAGGTACAACCACATTTAATGACTCAAGGTTTTACTCTATCTGCATGGGAGTGAAAGGGTTAATTTGATATTTAATTTAATATTTTGTTGTTATAAATATAATTGTAGGTTCTGTTAGATTGGATTAATGATGAATTGGCCGAGCTACGAATTGTCCTGAGAGACATCACAGAGGATTTGTATGATGGACAGATTCTTGCCATTCTAATAGGTACCTTATGTATGCCTAATTCAATAGTATTCTTGATTGTAATTCACTATTAGCCCAGGCACTATTGTTGGTTGTTTCTTTTTACATTCATATCTTTCAGACTAAATATAACATGCACATGTTTAAAAAAGGTTAAAGTCTGTCTACAATCCAGTAGCTTATCAGGCTGGGCCCGTTTGTTCGAAGGGTGGATATATATAATGCTATCCACTGGATAAATCACTATCCAGTGGATAGGTTAACACTTATCCACTGGATAGCGATTTATCAGTTGGATAGCATTATCCACCCTTTGAACAACCGGCCCCTGGTGGTTAACTCCAGTTTCCATGGTAAAGCAAATATAATTATTGCTGCTCCCCTCATTTGGATGCTAGTCCATCGCAGGTAACCCCCAGCAATTTTGTCAGGTTGCCCTGACAATTTGCTGAGCCCATTTACACTCATGGGTGGAGAGCTCGACACTGTGAGAGTGAAGTGTCTTGCCCAATAACACAGCATAGTGACCCCGGCCAGGGCTTGGACCCACACCAGAGCCCAATGTACTAATCCGGAGTCCAACTTGCTAACCATTGGTCCACCATGCCTGTCACACATGTATGTACAATCAACGTGTAGTTTTGGCTAATTGACATAAAAAATTAATTATTAGATTTCTGCCACACCTTAAGTTGCACAATTAATTCCCTAAAGTGATGCATTTGTACAATAAGTAACATGTACACGTGCACAAATGTAATATAATGTACATTGATCAAATCTTTCTACAGAAAAACTTGCAGACATCAAGCTTGAATTTGAAGAAGTTACACAATCAGTGGACAGCCAGGTATAAAATATTGGATACATTTTTCATTTTTATAGTTGTCCATATTCCATATATTTTTTGGGTGGCCTATGTACAACAACACTTGCCTACAGTATCTTGAAAAAGTTTCATCGGGCTTCTTAATTTGTTTGCAACACAGTTTTATCAAAGTAAGTTTGATGTTTTGGCCATTTTATTATCTTGAGGTCTCTAAGATATCAGAGGGATTGGATATAGGAACAGGAAGTCAAAAAAAGTTAAACTAATTTTTCTCCTTAACCCTAGTTTTTTCGGCCGCTTTTCCTTCCTCTCTTTTTTTAGCTCCCCCTTAATTTTTTTTTCTGACCGTTTCTCCGTTTCTCCATTTCTCCGTTTCTCCATCCTCCCTGAACCATGCCTCTCCTCCTCCTAGTCTTAAATCTGAGTGATTCTACATCTACAATGTACAATGTAACTACTCACAAAGAATACGACTTCTCACAAACTATGTCAAACTTATCCACAAAATGCCGGCCTGTTAGACGCAATGAAAATAAAGATGCGCTGTCGCTACAGCAATATTATTATCTTGATGTACTACCAAATTCTCTGAACTAAAACTGAAAGAAACGTGTGCAAATCAGTAAGGAGAATCACATGCCGTAACATTTAAAACTTAGAACTGAGGGTGAAAAAGTCTGACGGCAAGCTTAGGTGGCTTATAAGGCCAGTGCTTTTAATTTAAGCATGAAGTGACTAGGAGTATCGCTACTCCCCTGGATGGGATGCCAGTCCATCGCAGGTTACCCCCCAGCATTTTTGACAGGTTGCCCTTACAATTTACCGGTACATGTACCATTTAATAATAATAATTAATAATAATATATTTCTATAGCGCCTTTTCTCAGCGATTCAAAGGCGCTAATTACATACAAAATATGCTAAAAACAAACTGTTAAATTCGGAGAAGGCTTAAAACAATAAGAACTAAATAAATTAAAACAATAAACTAACATGTAAGATATTCTAAAAATATATTCTAAAAAGCTAAAACATTCCAAATAAAATTTTTTTTACTCCTCGGTGCAGAGAGGCACCATGAAAGTAATTAGTGTCTTGGCCAAGAACACAACACAGTGACCCCACCCAGCGCTCGAACCCAGAACACTTGATTCAGAATCCAACGCGCTAACCCGACGCCACTGTATCTCCCATAATACTTAGAACTTAAAATATTACAAAATAGTTACTAGACAGACTGCAGAGCTCTGTACCTGAATGCAGTTGATTAACTTCTAGATCACTCATTTTAACAGAAAGCCAAGTTGTCCGTTTTATTGGATCATGTGAACAAACTCTTGGGAATTCCTCATCATCGAGCAAAATGGTCAGCAAACTGTAAGTTTAACTCATTTTGTAAACAGGATTTTTGTTGGCACACATGTATTAATTTAGGTTGTGTTCTATTGGAATGAACTGTTTCAACCAGAACACGACCTTACTGTGTAGAGAGAGGTACTGTGAAAGTACATGTACATGAGAGTATAATTTATGTACGTGACTCTCATAGTATCTCTTTCTACACACTGTCAGGGCTTGGACAAAGACAATCATTGTCTTGTCCAAACCCCTTGCAATGACCCTAGCAAGTGCTTGATTGGGAGTCCTGCTCACTAACTGTTGGGTTACTAAGTACTGACGTCCCACATTTCTTAGACTACGAGTCCCTCTTTCCCGCGCACTTGACTCGCCCCCAGTTTTTCACGCGGCCATTTTCTGCTCGCAAATTTTTATCGCTCTCGCTCGACGGACTATTAAAGCTGGGAAAGAGGGACTGCTCGTAGTCTACACATTTCTAGTCAGAGAAACACTAATGGGAATCCTGTTAAAATGTTCATGTTATGTGTTCTCTTTTCACAGCTATTCACAACAAGGATATTGTCGCCATACTACATCTGTTGGTTGCCCTTGCGCGCCATTTTGAGTGCCCTCGTAAGCTGACTAGTGGTGTCACAATAAATATGGTCGTAGTGCAGAAGAAGGGCGGAATCCTGTGCCCTCAGAAGGTTATTGAAGAGTTAACCGCGCCAACTGAGGGAGAAGAGTAAGTCTACATGTAGTACATGTACTGTACATGTTGTTTAAAGGGAGTGTTTCACGGTTCGGCGCATGTGCCGGCTTATCAGTTAAAAAAATCCCACTCACATGTACTTCTCGATACCTCTGTAAACAAAGTAAAAAAAAAACCGACTAATGAACACAATTCACGAAAAATTTCAACGGATTACACAGAGAATGTCAACATTGAATACCAGAATAAATTATCAGAATAAAGTATTGGCCCGAAGGATTTATTTTCACTGGTAATTTATTCTGGTATTCAAATCTCGTAATTCTCAGTGTAATCCGTTGAATAAAAATTTGTTTGTGAATTTTGGTAATTCGTCGTTTTGCTTGGACTAATTATCAATATGTGATTACTGAAGTATCGAGAAGTACATGTGAGTGAGGTTTTTTCAAACGAATAAAGTTGATAAGATGGCACATGCGCCGAACCGTGAAACCCTCCCTTTAAGTCAAAATAGTTTTTCAGGTTAATGTGCTTCCAAAAAAAAGTTTTGAATACATGTATTTCATTCATTAGGAATTTCCAGAATGAATCGACCAATAATTATTATTCAAACTGCTTCTTCTTCTTTTTTCAAATTGCTTTCTTGTTGTTAAAACAGCTTAACCTTGCAACTTGAAAACAGATTAAACTGCAAAACAATTTGACCTACAACATACAGTCATGTACATGTATGCATATGAAATAATAATAAATAAATATAATAAAATATTTATAAAGCGCCAGTGTCCTTAGAGTTCAAAGGTGCTATACAAGAAAAACAATATATTAATTAAAATAATTTATTAAGACACTAATAATAATGGTATTAGAAGTAAGTTTTTAAATTAAAAAACGTAGCCCACGAGATGGAGTATATGGCAACAGTCAAACCTCTTCCATTGCCGCGCCCATGTTATGACTGATAGTCTCCTTCACAGCCATTATTTGGGTCATCTTGGGATGCTTCTCCCCACTAACTGCTGCTTAAACCTGAACCACATTCTTTTTCTTTAGTTTTGAACACAGCAACTTTGACACGTATTTGCAAAATAGTGATAGTTTATTTAACACGGTGCTAGGATGCCAGCTGTTCTTAATTAATGATGTCTGGCATGCATCGATTCAGTCATTGATACCATGCATTACTGTGTACTTACAGTTTTCTGATGGCCTCTCGCGAGAAACGAGACACGTCTCGCCAGAAACGAGACTCAACTTGTGACAAACGAGACTCGTCTCGCGAGAAACGAGACTCATCGCATGAGAAACTAGACGCGTCTTGCGCGTAGGTGGTAACTTACTTTTGAGCGGTACTGTACTGACATGCATTTGCCGTTTTCGACACTATACAGTAGGGTCACGATAAGATGCGACCTTTGAATTTGGCACGACTAGCTCCAGGTTATGGAAGGGAAGTTATGATTGGCTAAACACAAGAAAAGAAATGATTTGGGTTTAAGCAGCCATTTATAGCAGGGGAGATACATTGTATGATGACCCAAATCATAGGGGTCTTTGTCAATGCTAAACCCTTCTCCTTTGAATTTTTTTCAGACAGAATGGGAAGCCAGGTAGGATTTTGCTGTCATGAATGAGATGTTTTGTTTATTAGAATCAATGAATAAATTAATGTCAGTGCACTTATTGTGATAGTTAGTGGACCGTCATCCAATCAGCCGCTAAGGAGCAATGGCGTAAACTGTTTCTTTGGGCATGTGAATCATGTTCGATCAACATTAAATACATTACTATTACTTGTATGTCGTACAAGTAGATAATAGAAGCTTCATCCAATTACTTTGCTTTTTATTATAGAAAGAGATGCATTTGATGCACTTTTTGATAACGCCCCTGAAAAACTGAATGTTGTGAAAAAGGTATGTACTGTCTGTATGCGAGGAAGTCATTTTCCAACAGAGCATAATTTAGTATTTCTTGTATGCACCTAAAATTGTTTAGATGCACCTTCTAAATACATGTATGAAATAAACAAGACACTACACATGCTCTGATTGGCTCAAAACCATTTACTGTGGAAACATAGAAAATTGCTTTACAAGTACTTTTATTTCATAAAAACAATAGAAAACGTTTACCCTGTGTTTCCATAGAGTTATGGTAACACTCGTGCAAGTTTAGGAGAACTCGAAATTGCGGCTTGTCTTTCCACAGCATTTCTCATTCTCCCAAACTTCACTCGTGTTACCATAACTCTATGGAAACATGGAAAACGTTTTCTATTAAGGTATGTATAAAAATTATTATGACAATTAGCCCCAAAAATTTTTTCACAGACCTTTTTTTTTTTTACAGTCCCTGCAAGGCTTTGTTAACAAGCACCTCAGTAAGTTGAGTGTGGATATTGCTGATGTCGATTCACAGGTATTTACTACATGTAATTTATGTTTGTTCATGTTACACGTGATGTCAGGGTTCCAGATGTACATTTGAAAGGCAAGGTGTCAATGAGGAGATTGCAAACGGTCAACAGGTATGGACTGCACCAAATCATGTTTTAAAAAGCCACCCTTGTCGGGTTTTTGACCTAAGACCCCCTTTCCTATCTGAAACACCGACATGACAAAACATTTTATAGACCTTATTCATAAATGGCGGCTGATTGATTATTCTTTTATATTCATGCTAATCAGCCTACCTAACCTCGTTAGCATGTGCAAAATTCAAAATAATTTTTACTCTAAAATGAGGCTAGGTAGGTAGCCTGCGAGAGCAGACGTAATTTTCCGGCTCGAGTTCCTTCGCCGAAAATTAGCGTCTGCGAAACCGAGCTGGGAAACGATTTCCGTGACATCAAACCTTTTGTTTTGTAGTTGACCAATAAAATTAGCCGATAGAATCTGATACTCGCGTACACGCGCGAACGAGACATCAAAGATGGCGGACGTTGTTGACTGTTTACTCGTGGAATCTGTTATGGCTCTCAGTGGATTTTGAACAGCCTTTTGAGTAAATGTCTCGACCGAAATATAGGAAAGCAAAGACCTGTTTATATTTTGCACGAAGAATGGACAGTGTGGGCGAGTTGAATAACGTGTGGGCGAAGCAACTGTTTTCCCTTCAAATCGTGTAAGCCTATGTAGCATTTTATATTTCGTTTTCTACCCTTTGTTGCACTTAAAGGTTGGATTATTGAGTGAACTTGTGAAGTACATCTCCAACTGTTGTCAGTTGTGTTTACATCAAGATCTCGAGAAGGCCATAAAATATAGCTCTGGAAATGTTTATAAGAAATGACTCATCAAGTGTGTCTTTTCTCCGATTCTCTGGCTATTTGCTTAGTTACAGATTTACATAAGCTTAATTTGCAGCCTGAACGATCGAAGCCCTAATTTTTTCAGGCTGGGACAAAATTCTTCTTGTTTATGCGAATCACTGTTTACTTTTAAAAATTTTCAACCAGAAAATCCATTCTATTTAAGGTGGCTGGTAACGGTTTTACAGCCCTTGCGCTTTGATTGATCGATACTACCATCTTATATCAGTTGATGTTAAAATAAAGGTGTCAAACGATTGCCTAATCATCGGTGAACAAGTTATTATAATATTTGTGACATAATAGGTTACCATAGCAACAGTATTACCTGTCAAAAACACCCTTATTTTTAGCTTTAAGTGCTTATAACTCAAAAACGAGCCCGGTGACCCCCATTTTTTATAATTGAATAATGATCAGCATGTTAAGATACAACTTTTTGCAAAGTTTAAAAAAATTCTGCGGAGGGAATTCAGAGCCACCTTAAATTTTCGAACATTTAAGGTGGCTCTGAATTCCCTCCGCAGAATTTTTTTAAACTTTGCAAAAAGTTGTATCTTAACATGCTGATCATTATTCAATTATAAAAAATGGGGGTCACCGGGCTCGTTTTTGAGTTATAAGCACTTAAAGCTAAAATAAGGGTGTTTTTTGACAGGTAATACTGTTGCTATGATAACCTATTATGTCACAAATATTATCATAACGTGTTCACCGATGATTGGGCAATCGTTTGATACCTTTATTTTAACATCAACTGATATAGGATGGTAGTATCGATCAATCAAAACACAGGGGCTGTAAACCGTTACCAGCCACCTTAAGCTTATGTCTGTTTGTATAGAGTGGTTTTACCTACATAACCCATGGAACACATTTAGACAATGTTAGACACTAACAATTCCATTGTTTACTTTTGACTACAAAAAGCATTGAATATTTTAACCATATATACAGTAAAAAAATACTGTCAGCTGGGTATATACATGCCCGAAACTTATATTAGCCATATCTAGCCTTGACACCTGATGAAATTTTGTTCTTGTGATAATTTATCCACTTGTACACTTAACACTTGGACATATCCAAATCCACCAGTGCATCTCTTTGAAATCCTTTGAAATGTCTGTATTAAACTGCACCCTTCTTGATACCTGTAAACACCACTCTGCTAGCTTTTTGACCAGCTCATCTAGGTCCATGGACATGTTTTTCCTGAATGAATTATTAACTGCTGACATAGAAGTGAAGTTTGTCTACCTTGCCAACAACCACAGCTTTTACTAGTTTTTCTACTTGGCAAGTTCTAGTAACTGCTTTCTCCGTCATTTATTCACTCCAAAATCTATTTAATACAATGATATCAAGTTGTCAGAATTGAAAGTGTTTCCAAGGCAAGAATTTTTGATACACACACACTTTTAATAACTGTTTTCACTTCATATTGTAGGCATGATATATTGTCATTGCCTTGTAATACAACAAAATGCCTTCAGCCCTTGTGAATACAGAGTTAATTTTTCTTGTGAATCATTAAAAAAATATGCCAATGATTACATTACTGATTTAGATCTAAGATACAAAGCAAGAACACTCTTGGAAAGAAGCAACATGGACCATTTGAATGGCTTGCATTACACTGATCACAGCTCGTAACTACTAGATCAACCTCGTTCCCAGGGTCTCTCTTGAGATCCTGCGAACGAGGTTGCCACTAGATCTCGGAACGTTTATTGCAGATACATGTAGTATGCATAAACAAACAAAGAAACACAAAAAACTCAATAATATTATTTGTACTGTTGTTCGTCATATTTATCAAATTACTGACATTGCCTCGAATAATAGCCGGGGGCGATTATATTTAAAAACTGTTATGAAACCTGTGTTTTCCTGTTGTAAACAATTGAATCAAAGCTTGTTTCCTATCCAAGGTGTAAACTTTTAACTTGACTGGGAAGGCTAGGAATGAAAGAAAGGGGTGGGAGAGTTGGAGGGGGGTGATTATTTGAGGTGGGCGATTATTTGAAACATTTTCAACAAAGGAGGGTGATTATTCGAGGGGGGCAATTAATCGGGGGATGGCTATTATTCGTGGAAATACGGTAATCCCTTCTGGGTATTTTTAAGGTTTGAAAATTGATGGGATTTTGGGGGGTTTAATTTTGGTTCGGGGGATTTTTTAAGGTTTCGCTTCAAGCCCTAGGGAATTTTTTAGGTTTAATTTATGTCCCCATTTTCTAATGCACCACCCCGTCACGTTAAATTCGAAGTATCCCCCCCCAGAAAGTCAGTAAAACCACACGTCACAATAATAAGGTAAGGCAATTTTATTGAATGAGAACTTTACCATAATCCTATCTTAGAATCAACTTGAAAAACCCTCGCACAAAACCTTATATTTTTAGCCATTACTGCTAATGCAATACGGCATAGCTCACAATGTGAACTTGGGGCTCCTGTGGGTCACATGCAAGAGTTGCAAAAATATGGCAAAAGCACAAAATGATTTGACTCAGTCAGGCCAAGAAAGCCGACCTTATCACAGCTGAGCAGCACCTAATTTTTCCTTGCAATATGCATGATCAAACACCTTTATATCAGCACCTAATTTTCCCCTGGAATATGCACGATCATACAGGTCATGAGAATAAAGAAAATGATCACTGAGGAAAACCTGTCCTGATGTTTAAACAACATCTCCCAATAAGTAACGTACGAAATGTATGGAGACCACTGAAGAGAATTGAAATGTTGATATTGGTATTTTGGGGTCTCAAAAACAAGGTTTTCAGTCGAAAATGCAAAAAGTCAATATAAGCTTAACTTAGTCTGTATGAGACAGTGAGTGCATACGGTTTTGACAAATCAAATCAAATTGTATAAACACTATAATGATTTCAGGAAAGCTACCTGCAGATTTCTTCAACTGTAGAGGATATTATCCATCAGCAGGTAAAACAAGAGTTGAAAACAACGGATGCCCTCGCAGGTTACTGTAGCTCTTTGACCCGTAATTAATTTCCACTTTCAATTCCTTTGACCATAGTCGCTGATCTCAAGCGTAGTTATAAGAGGCTGACCTGGTCCTTCATGAGGTTTATCAGCGGTGAGACAACAATAACAATGTTCTTAGAACTCGGCTCGATACACGAATACACAGGCAAGCTTGAAATACTAGAGACTTTCCAAATCCAGTTGGAAGATTCAGAAATATATCGCCCTTCTTTTCAACTATAAATCTCAAGGCATCCTCTTGATGCTTATTGAGCTTATCGAAGCCGAACACAGCGGAAACTTTCCTCAATGCGCTCTCCACATCTTCCGCCATCTTTTTTCCACGTGTTAGCGTGAGCTCCACGCACGATTCGCGCGTGGTACTTTTTCGGATATGCAAAGTGAATTGTGATTGGTTAACAAGAATTTACGTCACGGAAATCATCTCACCAGCTCGGTTTCGCAGACGCTAATTTTCGGCGAAGGAACTCGAGCCGGAAAATTACGTCTGCTCTCGCAGGCTACTAGGTAGGCTGATTAGCATGAATATAAAAGAATAATTAATTGGCCGCCATTTATGAATACGGTCTATATGCTTTATTTTAAACGTAGGAAATTTCTGCTCACATACTGTAACCTGGGCCCGGTTGTTCAAAGGACGATTAAGCTAATCCAGGATTAGCGTGAATTTTGATTTCACTTTTGTAACTTTTCAGTGAGATTTTCTGTTTATATTTTTTGCCCTTCAGTTTTGACTTTGACTAATGTCAAACTCAACAAAACATTGTCATGGAAAACCACATTTATATAGGAGAAATTGAAACCTTGATTATTTGTTAATCCTGGATTAGCGTTAATCGGCTTTCGAACAACTGGGCCCTGGAGTTTGGGACAATTTGAAATTACTGCAGCTCGGGTTCATTCTCGTCCCCAGAGGCCACGATCCTTTGGTCTCGATTCTTGGTGCTGACCAAAAGGATCGTGGCCTCTGGGGACGAGAATGGCTCGGGTTCACATAAACATTTTGGGGTATTTTGGAAGTTGTCTTACATGTACATCAGTAACCAAAGATTGACTACAGTTAAACGGAGTGAAAGACAAAATTAATAATGATTTCCAACATTAAATATTTCTGATTTTGTGTATAGTTCCATGACGGAGTGTATCTTATCTTCTTGCTGGGCCTTCTGGAAGGCTTCTTTGTTCCTTTGTACCAGTTTTATATCACACCTTCAAACAAAGATCAAAAGGTAGGCAACAGTGATCACATGTTTTCAATAACGGCTCTATCTGACTTATTGTTTGATTTCAAGTCAAATTTCAATTTTAGAATCAGCAAAAAACAAACAGTGCCATATGAAAGTACTGCTCAACAGCTTTCATTTAAATGGTCACACACTAGGGTTTCAGCCACAGACTTGAAAGTTAGAACCACCGTGTACAGCCGTAATAAACAATACTACATGCAAGTACTGCTCAATAGCTTTCATTTGAATGGTCACACACTAGGGTTTCATCCACAGACTTGAAAGTTACAACAACCTCGTACAACATGATAAACAGTGCCACACGAAAATACTGTGTGACAATTTTAAAAATGAAAGGTATTGAGCACTAGTGTTTGACCTACAAATGCAAACTTATTAACAGTAATTGGCTCAAGGTTTGACTCTGGGAATTGAAGGACTTAACTACGAGAATTCCCTGTCCCCTCCCTTCCCCCAGTGTTTCAACAACGGCTCTGTCTGACTCATCGTTTGATTTCAAGTCACATACAGTTTCTGACTGTTTTATTGTTGTTGTTTTTTACAATCAATGAACATACAGCTTCATAATGTCGCCTTGGCTATCGATCTCATGCGAGACAGTGGATTGAAGTTTTACGCCAAACCAGAAGGTAATCTAAGACTTGTGCTACTGTAGTTTAATGTTTCCCACCATGTCACTGGTCATCTTCAGAGTAAGGCTGTGTGAAACCCAAGTATCTTGCAGCCAACAGTTGTTTATTTGGCTGCATTGGCAAATTAATAAATAGCTGTTGGCCATGAGAGACTTGGGCCCCACACAACTACAGATGAGCCTTACTCAGAAGTAATAAAACTTTGATAAAACTAATTTGGCTGTACTACAAAGAAATTTTACAAATTAATTTAAACGTTTAACCAACCAGATTAGCTTTTTTCATTTAGTCTCACTCGCATTCTTCTGGCCTAATACAGTCAACTCTCTCTAAGCGGACACCACTGTAAGACGGACACCTCCCTAAGGCAGACATGAATGGCTGGTCCCGGCCGAATTTCACCTGTTTATCTGTAACTAAACTCTCTTTAAGGCGGACACCTCTCTAAGGCGGACAGCGGACACTTTTTTAGCAAAATTCTGGTGAAAAATACCTCTCTAAGGCGGACAGCTAGAGCTGGTCCCGAGGGTGTCCGCTTTAGAGAGAGTTGACTGTATAAGGCATTTATCTGACTGACCATTGGTTCATTTCTATTATTTCTATCGATTTTTCTATCCAATACTTTTGTCCCTGTTCGCTCCATTCCTTAGCAGTCTTCTACCTACATGTACTTTCCCTGTTGTTAACATTTCTGTAAATCTCTTCTCAGATGTTGTTCAAAAGGACCTCAAGTCAACATTAAGAATCCTCTACTGCTTGTTCCAGAAGTACAAGAACCTCAAATAATTCACGAATTAATACTCCTTCGCTTGTGTAGGATTTTATTGTAGTACTAAGAGTCACTTTGGTTATTTATCCCTTGTATGACAATGTCACGTTAAATAGTCACTCCTAAGAGTACCCAAAGGTAAAAAAAGTGCCACATGAAAGCGCTGCTAAACAGCTTTCATTGGAATGGTCACACACTAGGGTTTCATCCACAGACTTAAAGTTAGAACCACCTTGTACAACATAATGAACGGTACAACATGAAAGTACTGCTCAATAGCTTTCATTTGAATGGTCACACACTGGGGTTTCATTCACAGACTTTAAAAGTTATAGCATAATAAACAACACCACACGAAAGTACTGTGAAACCATTTAAATGAAAGGTATTGAGCACTAGTGTTTTATCTACAAATGCAAACTTTTTAACTGCATTAATTGGCTCAAGGTTTGACTCTGGGAATTTTATTTTTATTTTATTGAGGGGCTTAACTACGAGTATTCCCCCTGTTCCCTCCCTTTCCCTTCCCCCTGCCACCTCACTTCCCTCTGTCCTCCGCCTTTTACTAGTAGCGAATGTGGAAATCAAATTTTGTCACCCAACCAATAAATAATGTGTACAAATGTAGGTTTTTAGGTTGAATGTTGAGAAAGTGGGTCTCATTTCTGTATAGAGAATTATAGATTTTTTTAATTTTTTCCTTGTTGCGCATCCTTTTGGGAGTGACTATAAAACGTGACCTCCTCAAAGAAACGTAAATGTAGTTTGGGTATTTGCTAGGTTAAGTGTAAATCTCCAGTAAATGGAAACCTTAAGTTTCCACTCGTTAATACAGATCAATATTTTTTGTACAATTGAACCTTGAGATACTATAAAAAGTGTATACAAATAAGATTGCTTTTTTTCGTAGAAAAATGAGTGGTAACTGGTTGTTTTATTACTCACTAAAGTTGATATGTAAGTAATAAACTACGAATTTCTATGCACGTCTTGGCTTATCAACAAGCTAAACGACGCGGGAAGAGTTAGCCTGCAATGCAGGCGGTTTGTGGGCTTGCGACTGTTTATCTCCTTTGAGTGTTTAGCATAACGTGGAGAGTTGGGGCGAGTGAAAGAGGGCGAGGAAGGGGGTGGGGTTGGGGGTACATGGGGAGGGGTTAGATTCGCCCCCCTCCCTCGCCTTTATGCCTGACTCCCTTCGCCGTCCTTTTGTACTCGCCTCAAGCCTCCAATGTTTTCCTAATCCAAGATGGCGGCTTATAAGAGTTTGCAAATGGCGAGCTAATGGTAAATAATTACAAACTAGGTCAATAGAGCGGTTTTCAATTGAGTGTCGAAAGTATTCGCTGAATTGCTTTGGTTACTTTACTACGCTCTGTGATTGGTTTAAAAAAACTCGCGACACCTACTTAACCAATCAAATACAAAACCAATCGCTACTTGGTTAAACGCGTTTTCCCGCGCTTTGCGCCGGTAACGTGTATTTTCTTCGAGTTCTCATTGGTTCATTGTGTTGTTTACGTGTATTGTGATTGGTCATTGTAATTGCTTTGGTTTTGGTTTACTACGCTCCATTGAAAACCGCTCTAAACAATAGAAATTCGTGCTCTTTACTTTAAATATGAAATAACTACAAATATATCTTTATTTTATTGAATATTTTTGTAATAAAAACAAATGATAAACTGATCACTTGCCTTTTGCATGAATCTCTTTGGGGGAAGTGGAGCGCGTCCTTGAGTCATGCATTCATTAAACCCTTTCACTCCCAAGAATGCTAAGTTCAAAACTGATGAAAAAATCTTGAATTTCATTTTGCACAATTGTCAAAAACAAACAGTACCACATGAAAGTGCTGCTCAATAGCTTTCATTTGAATGGTCACACACACTAGGGTTTCATACACAGACTCAAAAGTTAGAACCACCTCGTACAGCATAATAAACAGTACCACATGAAAGTGCTGCTCAATAGCTTTCATTTGAATGGTCACACACACTAGGGTTTCATCCACAGACTTCAATGAAATACCACATTTATCGACTCAAAGTTTGACTCTGGGAGTGAAGGGTTAAAGGAGCTACGTCACGGATGGCGCATCTTGAAATAATTAGCATAAATTATTCAGCTCGCCGTTCGCAATCCGTCTCAATCTTGCCCAATCTTAGCCATCCTTGTTCCGATTTCGTTTATTATCACCTCTGGCATTTTTTCTATCATATTCAAATGTTATTTTGAGGTTTCCTTCGATTTGAAGCTAATTTTCAACACGGCAAATCCGTGACAGGTTTAAAACCTAAACTGAATTTTCGGACGCTTTATTTCGAGAAGATGAATTGTTTTCGGAATAATAATCGTTGGACCAATTTTTTGTGTTTTCGGACAAAATGTCGGACACTGAAATGACACCTCCTATTCTGTAAATTTATTTACAGTCGAAGCTCTCTAAGCGGACACTCTTGTAAGCGGACAGCTCTACGTACGGCTGCCTTAAACAAAAACCCGTTTAATTTTGAAACCCTAGCTCATACTGTACAACTCTGTATTTATACATTCCCGTAAGCGGGCCAGCTCCACTGAGTTGCGGACACTTTTCCGCTTCCAGGAGGCTGTCCGCTTACGGGAGCTTCGACTGTATCTTTTTGTGTGGTGAAATAAAGAAACTTACTTTAAACCTTTCACTCCCAGAGTCAAACCTTAAGTCAATAAACGTGGTTTGTACCTTTTTGAGTCAGTAGATGAAACCCTTTTCATGTGACCATTCAAATGAAGGCTATTGAGTAGTACTTTCATGTGGTACTGTTTATTATGCTGTACAAGGTGGTTCTAACTTTTGAGTCTGTGAATGAAACCCTAGTGTGTGACCATTCAAATGAAAGCTATTGAGCAGTACTTTCATGTGGTACTGTTTATTATGCTGTACAAGGTGGTTCTAACTTTTGAGTCTGTGGATGAAACCCTTTTATGTGACCATTCAAATGAAGGCTATTGAGCAGTACTTTCATGTGGTACTGTTATTATGCTGTACAAGGTGGTTCTAACTTTTAAGTCTGTGGATGATCGAAACCCTAGTGTGTGACCATTCACATGAAAGCTATTGAGCAGTACTTTCATGTGGTACTGTTTATTATGCTGTACAAGGTGGTTCTAACTTTTGAGTCTGTGGATGAAACCCTAGTATGTGACCATTCAAATGAAGGCTATTGAGCGGTACTTTCGTGTGGTACTGTTTGTTTTTGACAATTTTGAAAAATGAACTTAGCACTCTTGTTTGCCTTTGGACGTATTGCATATGCCTATCGAAAAACTCAGCTGCGGCAGCTTTGGAAAGAAACAAAGAGTTTCTCGGAAATGTTAATGACTAGGAGAAAAGCTGCCAAAACGAGTTTCCGATTTGAATTTAGATTAAACAGTGATTTATTTCGGATTAGTCGAAATCATGTTTAAAAATTGTTTTCCATTCTCATTAGATTCTATAATCTTATGATGGAGTTGCACGTTTTCGGCCATTTGTAATTTGGGCTCACTGTTTTAACGTTAAAACCGTTTAGCCCCAAACAGTTATACATTACACACCTAGCAAGATTTTAGTCACATCCTGCGTGTATTTGTTGTGAGTGCTTAGTTGTTAACACTCCTGAAAGGGAACGTGATTTGTACTGTAATGTTTAATTCATGTACAGAATGAGTTCCCCCAGCCAACTTGTTTTATCCCTGACGGCGAAGTGTTCACACGAAACCGGTCGCATCACGTTTGTTTTTCCCGCAAACGGCAAAAATCCCACTTTTCCCGTCTGCCGTTTGCCGTTTCTACGTTAAAGTGATTAGTTTCGCGTTTATCGTGAACGTGTGAATTATTTTCGATTTTTCTGATGGATTTATTTAACGATTGGAGAAAAAATAAAGAGAATCGACTACACATTTTTGTCGTTTGCCGTAGAACTTGGCGCTTAATCTCCCTTATAAAACAAGTTAACAAGATTCGTTGTTGTGTGCCGCTTACTAGTACCCCGATTTTAAAAAAATTCATGAAAACAATTCCCCTGTGCTTCGTACTGTATTTTATATGATACGAAACGAAATGAATTCGTCCAGAAAAGGGCACTTGGCTTTTACGTTTTAAACAAATGTATTGACGCTTTGAATTCCCCAAATCCCGGCGGCGCGCGTCAAAGCACACCAAAGCCAAACATGGCCTTGCTTCTTTGTGGCAATCAAACAGCACGTTTGAGATACTTTTTATAGACTTGAAAGGAGCCTTTCAATAGAAAATGAAAGGTTTTCAAAGGCGGTCCACTTTGGCTCTAACTTTGAAGTACTCCACCATACATTTGAGTGAACGCTTTGCCATCTTGACAAAAAAGTGGTGTTTGCGTCATTCCACTTAGTTTTGATCCGGCTACTGCGTAAAAACTACTTTTCTTTATTTAGATGTTATAGAGACAATCAAGGCGGCCTTTGTAAGAAATAAAAATATGATATTAATATCCGGCATTTTCTATACACTAAGAGGTCCCTCTTTCCTTTACTTCGTCCTCTTCCTCTCATTACTCTTCTTGCTCGACGAACTAGGGTCGGGAAGATGGACTGCTTGTTTCTATTTTCAAAATTTTTTAGTACATTCTCACTTATTTTAGTGAGTACTAATTTTCGTGATTGAAACAATTCACGAAAGTAAATACCGCGAAAAAGAGGTGCCGCGAAAATTGAAAATTTAATACCCTATTCCCATACAAAGAAAATTGACCTTGTAATATTCACAACTGAGGTCCTTTGTGAATAAATACCTTTTTGTACTCAGTTTTCCAAAAAAACCATACAAGCAGTCATATGTTTAAAGACTTTACTGATATTGTAACTTGTTTTGTTCTAAGTACTGATGCTTTCTCGATATTGAACGCTTTATTGTTGATCATGAATGACGGATTTTCAAATAGTGATTCAAATTTGGTGACATTTTCGCGAAATTTGAACTCTTTGGGTCCATTCCGTGAAATCGCGAAGTACGCTTCGCGGCGACTGGTAAGAGAAGCATGTAATGACGTCTGTATACTTATAAGGCAAAGTAAAATATAATGTGAGGTTCAAACACTTTGCCTTTAGCGTCCTTTAGCCGGATCTAGAAATACTGAATGGTTTTGCGTGGGCCGTTTTGCGTCATGCCCATTGAACGTAACTTTCGTTACTGATGATCTCAAACAAATGTTATTGAATAGAGATGTTTCTAAATAATACAAAACTAATGAGTTGTTATTTTTACAATTCGGATTTCGTGTTTGGAGTGGTATAAAGGTCACAGTACTTGATTCAGCAGTCCACAAAGCTGTTATACCGCCCATTGACGAAAGGTTAAACTTTATAGGCTTCCAAAATCTACAACAGGGGTAAGTTCGACGTGAAGTTAATTTTGTCTGACAACCATTTGAATCATGGCATAGGTTTCCTTTTTTCCTAAGTGAAATTTAAAACCGCTACGTTCACAAGCGGGCTAGCAAATAGAAATGCAAGGAGGGAAAAGAACACTCGAGCTCCAATCGAAAATCTCCCCCAGGATTTTCTCGAATCACTTTTGGATCACGGCACTCTACAGCTGATACCTACGGCGGGTATAATTTGATAATGTACATGTGAGGTTTTTTCAAAATTATGAAAGATAATTTACTCTGGGATGCTCAAACTTTCAGTAGCTGTTCATTTATCCTTCCTAGACATTTTGATGTGACAACTGTTTGTCTGCAGTTTTTGATGTAGCCATAGCAACCGCGTAATGACATGCAGGCAGTTACCCAAATTTCGAATTTTCAGATCTAATTCTTCGTTGTAATAATGATAATTTTTCCAGTTTTCTTACGCAACATTGCAGTATTACAGTATTGTAGTACATTTAAACATCCTATTATTGTTTTGGAATAATTTTGTATCGATTTTGCTTTTTTTCTGACGTCTTGAGGGAATAGTGAAATCCAAGATGGCGGATTTAATGACGTTCACAGTGGAACCCCGATATAACAACGATATAACAACGGGGGGGGGGGGGGGGGGAGGGAGGGGCATAAATTAAAATCAAAGCAAGGATAGGGGGCTCAAGATAAATAAGTCATTCAAGAGAGGGGGGCTTAACATTTTATTTCAAGTATATATGATTGGCGAATTCATACCTATTTATAAGGTGGGGACCGAAACATTTTCCGGACCTGAAAATAACACACATGCTCTTTTCCTTCTGCTATGGCTCTGTTGTACATTGCTACGGAGGTGTATGTTTGTTCCGAGACGCGGATATCCATTAATTAAACATGTAGTAGGAGCTATAAGATTTTAATCCACAGGTGCGTGTAGAGAAAATGCGGGGTACTTGTATTGGAGGGGGGGGGGGGGGGGGGGAGGGCAATAACTAAATTCACTCCTTTTGGAGGGGGGTATTACCTAATATTTTCCTACATGAAGCCCATTTTCCAACCCCCCCCCCCCCCCCTCCTGATAATTATTGCACGGTCCCTTATGTCGTCCGCTCATTCCTGTCGAGATTTAGGGGGAATTAAGGGTCTCTCTCAGGCACACACGCGTCGTGCAGTTCAGAGTGCGAGTCTTACTTTCCTCCGATTTGAAGTTAACACCAAAACTGAAACTTAAGATCATGAATGTTTTTCAAGGCCTTCTTTTTAAAATTGTTTGCAGATTTTTCTTCTCAATCATGCAGACATTTATCGTCCTGCTTCTAGTCTTCAACTCTATTGGTGGAATTTCAAGCTTAGCAATACCACGATTAGCGGAAACAGGTCAGTAAAATATATCATAATATACCGGAACATGTTTTCGCCACAGCCATTTTGAATCATGCATACGCGACCATACCGACCCGAAGCCTGGGCCAAACATATCTACTCCTGCCTCGTCCCCAGGCGCCGTTGCGAGCGGGAAAACAGGGAGCGCGGGGCTTGATGGTTAGGAGGCGAAGCGCGGATCTCGCATGCAAAGATCTCTAGGATCCACCAAAATACACTTTTCAGAGCCTGAAAATCTCAAATATTTTCTGGGGAGGCCCCCAAACACCCCACATTGGAGGGGAGCGCCCCATTCATCCCTTGTAGAAGCGTTTAGTGATAACTATTGCAGTCTACTTCCAAAAAATCTCCTTCTACGTACTTCACATTTTCGGGAAAACCCTGGGACCACCCCCCCCCCCCCGCCCCGCCCCCCTATCAAAAATCCCTGATCCGCCCCTGGATATGGTGTTTCATGAATCAATTTTCTTTTGTCTCTTAGGCGAGAACAGCCAACATCAAATACGAGATGCAAGTGACGGAGATATGTACAAAAGGAATGGCTTTGTATTTAGCCAAGGCGCAGGTCACCACTCGAGTAATAACTAAAAGAATTACTCCACAAAGAGCAACAGCAACAGCAGACAGAAACAGAATACATCAATCAATGGAATGAGAAGTTTGAGGAAGTGTTCGGTGAGGGGTCTACCAACTCTGCTCGATCCCAGATTCTTTCGCGCCCACGGCCGAACTTTCCGCGTGATCGGTTCCAGGATCCTACGCAGGCCGGGCATGACTGATTACTAGTTATGGGAAACAGGTTTAGTATTCTTGGTTTTCACGTGACGTCATCAAATTCTAAAATTCAAAACCGCGAGGCCTACAGAATTTTTTACCTTCATTCAAGGAAAGATTACCTAAATATATATCTTTTCACAATTTCTTAACTCGATATTATGGCTTCCTTTTGAAAATAGAACAGTTTAAATTTCCGAGTTTTCATCGTACGTGACATCAGGAGGACGGCTGTGACAGAGTTGTTCCGTATCTAAAAAGTCACTCTTCGGGTGATTTTCAGCATTCTAAACAATTTAAGTTTAAGGAGAAATATTTATCTATATATTCGGAACTTCACAAGAGAAAACAAACCTCCTTTCTGGCAAAAGTGAACTCCAGATGTTTTTTCCTATTTCCGGCCGCCATGTTGGTGCTCCTCAGAGGGACACCAACATGGCGTCTCCATACTGAGCTCTATGAATTTGTGTGGAACATTTTGACAAATAACTCGAGTACGGAATACCGCACAGACCTGAGACTTGGACTGATTCCTTATTTATTTATTATCTATGACATGTCAATTCCTTGACTTCATTCATTGAACGGTTTTCGATTTTTTTTATTTATGACGTGACAGTGAAAACCGAGAATAGAAATCATGGATCGGATTTTGCGGACTCGTGCACTTTTCAGCACATTATAAATACAGTTATATTCCTTGTATAAAGTCATCTGAATTCTATTTAATAACTTGTACAGTTTAACTAACTGAGGGCAGATCAGAAATTAAACTGATTGAAATGAAATGCAATGTCATTTATTTATTTATTTTAATGGCAACATTTTCAGTTGACATCATACTGATAGAGATCTCAGTTTTGTTCATATGGTAAAACCCGTGGTACAAATCTGCACTAAAAGTTATTCGTCAGCATTTTCAGTGTACGTAGCTGGGATAGATCCCGAGGGAGGGGTACTCCCATATCCCATATAAACGTTTACAGGGGGGCACCGATCGCCGGAAATGCTGAAAAGAATCGTCTAAAAGGTGCCAAAAATCTCGTTTTGTGGGCGTGGCTCAAATTAATTTTCCCCTAACAGGCACCATTAATTTCTAAAACCACAAGTAGTTCTTGTTAATATGTTTTCCTTCTCGATACCCTAAAAGGTACCGAAATAACTCTAACAGTGTTTTTTTTTAGATTTAGACACCCTAAGCGGTACCAAACATAAATTTTAATCTCTAAAATTACGACGATTACCCCCGTCACCGTTCATATGAGTCCTTCCCCCACCCCCCTGTGATAGATATGATTGCCAAGAGCCGGATCTCTAGATGTTATTGGACAAAGTGATTAGTTTCTAATGAAACTGTGGTGGCTGCGTCGGCGGGCAAGTGAAACACTATGTTGATTATCAACTCAGAGTTGATAAAGGTAAATTAACCGCCGTAGCGAATTTCTAAAAGCTGACGTTTCGAGCGTTAGCCTTTCGTCGGAGCAAAGGGCTAACTAACTAACTCCGACGAAGGGCTAACGCTCGAAACGTCAGCTTTTAGAAATTCGCTACGGCGGTTAATTTACCTTTATCAACTCTGAGTTGATAATCAACATAGTGGTTCTAGATGTTGGTTGAGTTTTCTGTTTTGCATGTTTATGAACCGAACAAGCTAGTTCAACAAAGTTTTTATTATTATTGGTTATTTTACAACTTTTACTGATAAATTAAACAAGACATCCATTTTCCGACAAACGCGGCACGGCAACGATGAAGATGTAATCACATTCCTGCGGCTAGCTAGACGTTGAATCCAACCGTATACAGCTGTTTTCGAGAAAGGTTGTCGGAAAAAAGCGCACGCGAAACAATCCCGAAAGGTAATCTGGGATATGAATCAGCAAGGTACGTTCCTGACACTGTTAGCCGTCGAACCTACTTTTGTTGCTTTCTTTTAGCACTCGCAAACATATGTCCATGGCTTCTCGTGCCATTTTCTCAGATTTGCGAGATTCCCTTCTCTTTCTGGCGACGAGAGGGAAATTTCTCGATTCTTGAATAAATTACAGTCGAACATACGCTGATGGCCACCTCCGTAGGCGGACACTTCACGCAAGCGACACTTGGTCGTGTACCCCGACATACAAACAACACTCCTTTTTTAACCTCCCATAAGCAGCGGACACCTCTCTTGAGCGGACACTTTTTCTGGTCCCGAGGGCGTCCGCTTACCGGAGGTTCGACTGTAGTATATGTAAAATATGTATATATAATCTTGAGGGACTGTGCAATATTATCAGGAGGGGGGGGGGGGGGGGGGGGGGGGGGGGGGGGGGGGGGGGGGGGGGAGGGGGGGGGGGGGGGGGGTGGGGGGGGGTGGGGGGTGAGGGGGGGGGGGGGGGGGGGTGGGGGTGGGGGGGGGGGGGGGGGGGGGGGGGGGGGGGGGGGGGGGAGGGGGGGGGGGGGGGGCGAGGGGGGGGGGGTGGGGGGGAGGGGGGGGGGGTTGGGGGGGGGGGGGGGGGGGGGGGGGGGGGGGGGGGGGGGGGGGGGGGGGGGGAGGGGGGGGGAGTGGGAGGGGGGGGGGGGGAGGGGAAATCAGAAAAGGGGGGGGAGGAGGGGGGGGGAAAAAAAAAAAAACAGGGGGGGGGGGGGGGGAAGAAGAAG
>MU827302.1:405890-476094 GCA_029204205.1 Desmophyllum pertusum | reverse complement strand
AACGTACACATACCTACTTTTGGTTTCGGCCCATCTTTTAACTAAATCTGGATTCAAACACTCTATAAAAATATTGAAAGCTGTGTACTTAAACAATGTGTTGTGTCCCGAGCAGCTTCTTTCGAATGAGACAAAGACGGTGTCAGGCAGGGGCTGCCCTCCCTTTCACCATATCTCTTTCATACTATCAGCTGAGATTTTAGCCAAAGCAAGCAGGTCCAATTAATAATATCACCGGAATCTCTGTAATAAACAACAGAAAATTAAAAATAAGTCAGTATGCTGATGACACTACTTTTATCCTCAAACGGCACTCGGTGTGTCCTTAATCTACTACACTCGAAGTTGATCGAAAAGTTCGGGCAGTGTCCTGTCTGGCCTCAGGCTCTCAACAATAAACAAGGACTGAAGCATTATGGAATGGGTCAATGGCAGGAAAGACAGGAAAAAACTCTTCCCCGGAAAGAACGTTTCAAATGGCCAGGGAAAACCAAAGCTCGAAAGCTCTTGGAGTTTGGCTCTCTACTGACCCCAACATCACATTGAACCATGGAATTATGAGGAACAAATTAGGAAATAAAATTAGAAACGTTCTAAACTGTTGGAAATATCGACGATTAACTTTAATGGGAAAAAAATCGTAGGTTATTAAAAGCCGTAGCTGATTCGCAACGAACATATATCTTAGTGCACCATTGGCGTTCAAACCATAAGATTATTAGCGAGATCAACAACTCTTCTGCTATAACTTCCTCCGCTTGGAACAGTAAAGGAGACACGATTAAGCGAAGCTGTGATAATAAGCGACTATAATAAGGGGCGGTGTCTAAAAATGATTGACCATATTTTCGTTTTTAACAATGCGCTTAAAAACTGCTTGGAATTATAAATAATGATGAACACTCTAAATCTGCGGAAAATCGGAACGAATTTTTTGGAAACTTGAAACTAGGAAAAATATGGCCCCGGGAAAGATTGTTTTTCACTACGCAATCTAAACAAAAATTGATACGTCAAAAGGACAATCTTGGTACAAGACCCTTTCATACGAGAACTTCTAGAAAGAAATTTGGTCAGAGGTCAATTTCAGTGGATCATAAATAATAATCCAAACACAACAATTCCTTGAGCCAATCCATATGGCACAACTCGCCCCAATCAGGATCGAAAAAACACAAACCGATATTCTTATTAACTACTTTTTCCTTCATGGAAATTTCCAGCGTATCTAAAGCTAATGAACGAAATTCGAGCAACAATTTCCTCTCTCTAACAGAATTGTACTAATACATTACAATTCGACAAGTACAACCTTTGAGATATTTCGGTCCTTATTATCTGCACTTCGATGCCATTATAATGCAAAATTCCCTAAGGAACTAGGTTGACACCCAATCACGTCCGATAAATTTCTTGATACCTGTGTTAAAAGCAATAAAGGGAACCAGGATAAGAATATAAGAAACTTCTCTCATTTCAAAAGCACCTTCACCTGTGAATAGTCACTTGAAAGGAACAAAACCAGTATTAGCCTTTGTCGACAGATATTCTGGCTGATTGGAAAACCGCTTAATTGGGACTCGGAAGCTAGTGTGGACACTAAAAAATAACAAAAAACTCAGAAAACTGTTCATTATAGATTCCTCCATAGAACTCCTACCTACAAATGTTTTTCTTAACAAAAAGTGGCATAAAACAAGAACCAAAAAATTTTGTAACTCCTTTTGTAACAATACTTTCCTGAAAAATATGACCCAATCCTTCCTTTTTACACTGCACTAAAGTCATGAGCTTTTGGGACAACCTGACTGAAAAGGCTTGAGCACGCCTAATATAATACAAAGAAAATTACACAAAAAAATATTGCCATATATTTTTGGGCCTGAGGCCGGACACCTCCACGTTTTTCACTACAACTAAAACCTTCTGCTTTCTTTTTTAGCGAGGACACCACATATGGTGCTTGCAGAACCAATAATAAAAACGCCCCGCACTTCAAAAAGTTTTTTTGATGGTCCTTAACTCCAAATTTCACATTGGAAATCCCATAAAATTAGCGTACCAATTGGAAGCAATCGGAGATCCTTTAGGTACCATGCTAAAATATTAACTAGTCGACCTTTATTATCATAAGCGGCTGCCCCCAACACCCTGTACATTGAGATACCTCTACATTAGCCAATTCTCGATCCAGTATCTGATTCCCATTATGTTTCCACTTCCCTGCTGCTCATTGACACTTACTACCTAATGCTATAAGAATAGCTATATAAAAGCTCCTCTTACATTATCGGATAGCTACATACTTACAAACCAGTGCTTGTGAAATTTTGTAATTAGTGTTGTTGATTAGGTGTAGTGATAATTAATTGACAATTAGCGTTATCTACAAACTTTGTAAACTAGAAGCTAGTCACAGGTTTATTAATTTTTTCTGTTAATGTCAATTCGGTAATTAGTGTTAGTACCCAAACCTTGTAATTCGTGTTTTTTTTTTGACAATAAAATAATTTGTGTTTGCAAAAAAAAAAAAAACACAAAAAAACATATGTCCATGTGGTGCCGTTCTCGTGCCATTTTTCTCAGATTTCCCTGAAATGCATAAGTCAAGCCGAACCGTGAAACTTAAAGGCTACCCACCAATACCTTTCGCGGATTGTCGCGTGCGCTTTTTTCCGTGACAACCTTTCTCGAAACATGCTGTAATCGAGAGATTAAAGCATCACAGTTTGTCTTTCCCCGCAAACGGCAAAAAATCCCACTTTTGTGCCTGTCTGGCGTTTGCCGTTGGGTTGTACGTCAATAAGTGAGTAGTTTTCGCGTTTAATCGTGAGCCGGGGTTTTGAATTATTCATTCGATTTTTCTGATAGATTTATTTTAACGGATTGGCAGTGCAAGCTGACGTTTGCCGTATCGTTGCCGTTTATAGAAACGTGGGTTAATACTTTTCTATTAATGTCGGCCCAGTTAATTTATCTGATAAAAAAGGTATACTTCTGTTCATAGAATAAACAGTTTAAGTTTTCTTTGCGAGAATTCCCCTTACCTCTTTCTGCGACGAGAGGGCAAATTTCTCGATTCTTGAATAAATTACAGCTCGAACATACGCTGATCGGCCACCTTCCCGTAGGCGGAACCACTTCACAGCTAAGCGACCACTGGGTCGTGTAACCCCGACATACAAACCACTCCATTTTTAACCTCCCATAAGCAGCGGACACTTTTTACTGGTCCCGAAGGGCGTCCGACTTACCACGTGAGATTCGACTGTAGTAGTAATGTAAAATATTTATATATAATTCTGACTACATGCTGTCCACTTTGGAAACAATTTGGATGAAAAACAAATTCCGGATAGACCTGCAAAAATGGAAATCAAATGGAACGGTCCTATCCAGTGGAAATTTTCGGAAAAAAAGGCCAACCTTCAAAGGTATCCTCTTCTCTCGTTTTTACCAGAAATGATCGAAAAATATCACTGTTTTACATTTGTTCTTGATTTGAAAACACGTGGTTTGGTTGCCCAATGTTTTTTTTTTTACCCGGGCCGGCTCCCGGCATTCGGTAATATAATCAAATGGGTACAGCTCAATTCCCGATTCCGTGTTCTCTTTGAAGAAAAAGTACACAGTACCATTTGTAGGAAAAATTCTGAATCCGAAAATTCCAACAAATAGTAATCGCTCCCTAGGACAGACAGTTACGATCAAACAGTATCGTCTCTTTTTCACTCTACCCGTCTCAATGAACATGGCCCACATACTTGGTGCAACATTGAAAGGACCTGGGGGGAGGCGAGTCATAATCTGCCTCGGCGGGGGCCCGACTGGTCCAAGTTGTTCAGCGAGACGAGTTTTCGATCGCGTATTAGTTCACGTGACAAAAATTAATCCAACGATCTATTGTCGCAGGCGTTTGTCCCAGGCTCTTTCTCTGCTCTCCGTGCCGCCCATCATGTTACGAGAGTTCGTTTCATGATTTGCTTATATGACGTGCGAAATCAGCTGACCAGTTTATGCGCCCGTGAGATGTTGTTGAATTGCCAACCTCGTTCCCATGGGTTCTAACTCCGCTTGTCAAGATCGGCGACTGGGCGCGGAGAAGCTAAAACTTACTTAATCGCAAATTTTTTGCGGCTTCGATACTGAAAGGTAGTGTACTTTTATTGTGAATGGAAATGTTGGGACATACAAAAAATTTGTAGAAGAGGAGTTTTAATCACCCTTGGTTCGCGTAAGTAGAGGAAATGGCGGCCATATTGAAAATACCGTGTTCGATTTTCAATTTGGCAGCACTTGGACCGCAAAAATTATACTGTACCATGAGAAAACCCTCAATAAGATTATTTAGATTTGCGCCACTAAGGTGAAAATTAATGTCAATTTTAAATTTTAGTTGGCTGAATCTCCTGTGAAATCTAAGAAAAAGAAGATTGGGACAACACAACCCAAGATAACTAGGGGGGGGGGGGGTGGGGTGGGGGTACTCGTGCATGTTTTTTTGTTGTTGTTGGGGGGGGGGGGGGGGTGGTAGGTCTCCCAAAATTATTTAGAAATAGTAAATTTCAATAAGCCCGTTTTTGGAAGTCTTGAATATGGATACCCCGTTTCTAGGTCAGGAGTCCCAAAATCGCGACCCCCGTTGCGGGGCGGCCACATACCCGGGGGACCCTCCCTAGGAGAACTATCTAAAACATCACATGATACTTTATACTAGCCCATGTGTAAATAAACAAATGCATGTCAGGTAAAAAAAATAAACAAAGTCTGGACTTGAGACCAAAGTGGCCCATACTCGCCAGATCTTATTCCCATGCAGGGTGCATTCCATTTATTGACATTTGACTACTTTTATCTGATCAAATACCTGAGCAGTATCTGGTTCGGGTGACTTTATATGGAGTAGAAAATCTTGTTAAACTGTGACTGCTGACAAAAGGGCGAAATACCCCACAGGACTTGCTTCTATTGGTGTCACCCCCCCCCCCACATCCCCCTCCCCTCTCCTTCTCCCCCCCCCCCCCAATTTCCCCTACTGAAGACTATGCAGAGCCAAACTGGGAGTCAAATGCCCATGGTAAACATGCTTTGGCGAGGGAGAGAGATAATCATGCTTTGCTTTGACTGAGAAATAAAAACTCCTGAGGTCAGAAGGGGCCACCTAACAGACAGTGACATCGAGTGAGAGTAAAAGGTTCTTGCCCACAAGAATATCAACACCGTGACCCTGACCAATGCCATCAAACCTGGATCGCTCAATCTTGAGTCCAACGCACTTAACCATTAGTCTCACTGTACCTCCCTATAGCCAGACTGATAAATTATCACCAACAGACATTAGTTCACCAGGCCTTGTGATTATGTTTCTGGGGTAACTCAACCCAAGTTTGAGTAGGGTGTGCCGCCCAGGCTGTCAAACCCTGACCCTGTTTCGCTGACAAAAAGTTTGCACTTCCCCTACCCCTGTTTTTGACATGTTTTTGAGCATTTGATTCCTAGACAGTGATCTGGTTGTCGCCATTGATATTGTTTTGTCGGATGCAAAGGCAGGCTGCCTCCAGGCCTGCAGAAAATTTCAGGGAAAATATTCCTGGAATCTAAAGGGAAACCATTTACACTGTCTATGACAGCACCGAGTCAAAAACCCATATAATACCCTGTTTATGAATCTAGGTCGAAAAACCCATGTGGCACATCTCCAAAACTTGAAAAAGTGCGCATCCTGGAGGCATGTCCCCCCATAAATTATGTTAAGCTTAGGATTGCATTTTTCATAATTTTTCTCCCAGGATTGGACATTCACTGGACACCCAGATGCCCCTTCTGGCTAAAAGTTTGAACCCCCCAACCCCCCCCAACCTTCTTTCACCACCCCACCCCCCACCCCCTCACGGTGATAAGCCACTTGGCACTGTAGCCAGAATTTAACACATACTTTAACCTAACTGACCTTCTGTACAATTAAATGTATGCATGCTGTTGATATGTCCATGGTGGGCAGTGGGCTTGGGTATAGTTGCCTATGCCTTCATAGCCAGGAGGAGTTTGATAGCTAGGTAATCTGGACAAACTCCCCCTGTGTACCTGGGAGTGGAACCCAGGGTGAAGCTGAGCTAAATAGACATGCAGTGGAACCCCCACCTTTACGGACACTCGTTTATATACGGAAAGTTTTGTTTGTCACCGATGACACATATTTTCTCTTGAACTTATATCAGCCTGTATTCTCATCCGTTGCAGACCACTCTTATTGCCCCAGACCATGGAGACCCAGGAGTTAGCCTGGTGGAGCGAGGCCTAATAAGCCCGCTTAATAAGGGGACTCCCGCGATAATACGGACACTTTTTAATGTCCCTTTGTTGTCCGTATTGAAACGCAGTTCTTTCCCACTGATATTATAAACCTTTTGGTTTCTAGGTCCTTGATGCCTATTCGCAGTCCTAACTGTGCCAATTTACCATCTAAGTTTCCCCTTTTACATGTCAAAAATATAAAATCATGATTAAAACTAAAAACATCAGACCAATAATAATATTAATTATTATTATTTTGCTAGCAATAAGGGCAAGTGTATTTGGTAAAATTTAACAAGACAAAGTCCAGTGGATAAAATATTCTCATCCAATCCTTAAAACAGTTTCTACACAGCACAAATAATTTGTTGTTAAGTAAATTAAGTTTTCAAAGGTGAATATTTGATTGCACAGCCTACAGAAAATAGAAAACCAATGCAATCAAAGGTGCTCACCTATACACACATGTATAACCGTTTTTAACAGCACATTGAGAATCCAAGTATACAACGACATTCATCAGGTACCAGCGTGTTTTAAGATTGTAATAGATCCTTTACTTGGGATCAGGGTCTAGTCACCAAGCTACCCAGGGTATAGCTTATGGATATTCAAAAAAAAAAATGCGTAGCTGGTGTAGTGTGAAGGGATTATTTAATTTGTGGTTTGTGTCCATTGCATGTGATTGTGACATTTTTTTTTTTGGTCTATCAGGTCCACATATAAATGAACCAAATAAAAAAAGGCCAATATTTCTCGCATCAGGACCTCAGTGGTGAGTCAGAAGCTTCTGAACTACCCACCCCCTATAGGAATGGATCATTTATAATTTTTGAAGAGGGGCGAGGGGGTTGGGGTCGGGGGGGGGGGGAGTGTGGGGGGTTGGCATTAATACCCAAAATAAATTCCTTGCACAGCCAAAAAGATAATGAAAGAAAAAATTATTGAGCATTGCGCTTGTGTAAATAGCCACACTGGTTAAGCCTCCCACCAATGGGATTCTAACAGCTTGTATGTTCAATTTACAATATTTGTTTGTTTAATTATCAGTGTCCACCAATAATATATTGACCACAGCAGTGATAAATCTACCTGACACTTAAATAAAGTTTTTTTCTGACTACCACAGTGTCTAAAGTCGACGCAAAATTTTAGGTAATTCTTTCCCTCTTCTTGTCCCCCGCCAATGTATGGCTAGTGGACAAATTTGTTAAAAAAAAAACAAAACATTTGCAACCAAAAGTGTTACTCATAATTTTTTCCCAAATTATTTTTTTTATATGCAGACATGAAAACCGACAAGAGGGGCCATTTCAAAACGGAGTCGACCGGAAAGCCAAAACACACGGAAACCAACTGTACGTAATATATACCGGCTCATGAATCCAATCACGCTGACAGTTCACGTGGTTCGCACAACATCTTTGAACAAAAGTCAATCGGGAGAGAAAAACTGCGTTGTCGCCTTTGTTCGCTTGGACGGTCATGCTGCCAAGCTGTCTTTGTGGATTGTCATTATCGGTGCCTGTAACGCTTTTAAATTTTGTGTGGTCTCCTTTGTCCTTGCCGCCTTCCTACTTTTTAATCCTGTTTGCTATATTAGTTGCTTTTGTTTGCTGGATTACACATTGGCTTTTCAAGATACATTCAGACTTGCCTACACACGGATTTGGACAATGTGGAAAGTATCTATTTGTGTCAAAAGAATTCACATATGTGGGTGGCAGAGCTCAATGGAGACATAATCGGCATGGTCGCTTCTTGTTCCCGGCGACGAATCACGAGGGACAGCTTCGGGAAACCTCGGGAGGCCGTCGGGATGACTTCGGAGAATGGCTGTTTTGCCCGAGTTTCGTCGACTAGGGGTAGCTAAGAAAACTGTTAAATGAACTTTTGCATCATGCAAGAGAGATAGATGTATAAACAAGTAGTATTGTTGACAAACAAGCGCTCAAGAGGGCAGCCCTTAAATTTTATCCAAAGCATGGATTTCAGTTGATGTCTAAAAGACTTGCTCATATAGCACTGAGAGGGTTTTATCATTATGTTTACTGCTACGATATTGAAAGAATGAATAAAAATTGTCTGAAGTTAACAATTTTCTCCTCGTCATTAACTTGAAGCCAATGACGCCATTATCAAGGAGAAGAAGAAACAATGCTGAGGTCGTGTGTGTGCGTCCGTTTGGCCGCCGGATGTGGATGAAAAGTAAGTAATTCTCAAACCTTTTTAATTCCCCATAGTCAAAAGCGTCTCAAAACAGAACATGAATATTGTTTAACCACTCGTATTGAAATGCATCCGCCGGCAGTGGATGAAGTAATTACCTCTTAAACCCTTTTGAATCCCCATCGCAAAGTCTCAAACAGAACATGAAATTTTTAAATCAATACTCAGTATTTAGAAAAGACCATCCAACATAGAACAAGGAAGCAAAATACTAGTTTTCTATGACAGATCGAAGCAAGAAAACGAGTCGAATTTCTTCAAACTATGACCAAGAATGCGACCAAGAAAACGAGTCGAAATCTTCTTCAAACTATTCATTCAAAAGTTGCAACCACCACAGCCCATACAAACAGCCTGTGAATCAATTGTGACGATCTACGTATGATCAGTATAAGCAGGGGCGGATATAGCCTGTTCCAGGCTCTCGCCTGCTGAATCAAAATTTGACGAAGTCTCTACGCAATGACCGTACCTTCGCGCTGCATGATCTAGCCTGGTTCTTTTTTTTCGCTTCGTCCCCACTATCGAGAGCTGGAACAGGCTAGGGAGGATCAGAAGTTCTGAATGGGGGTGGCTCTTTTCGAATAAGTGTGAGAAGGTCTCGTGAAGATCACCATTCGCGCGGCCATTCGCGCTTTCGGCGTCGTCCCCAGCCTCACTGATGAGCGTATATCACCATCCCCCCCTTCCCCCTACCAGGTGTGTTAGACACGGAGCATTTGATGCGTTTCGGAAAACGGAGTGGACGGGGCCTTTGTCTGTTCTGTTTCCGCGTATTTTTGTAGCCAACAACAATATCGACGGGACATAATATAACGGGACCAGTTGGCAGCACTGTACGTCATACAGGCTAGGCTCCGATCAGAATCTGACTGGGTGTGGCTTATTTCATACTTCAACTCTGTGAAGTTCCCTACCTTCGGCGGAGCCCTCCTCGTATATACCTCACCCCTCAGCCCCCTCCCAGCGTGTCGCGACACGGAGCATTGAGCGGTTCGTTAAAAAAAGGATTGGACGGGGCTTAGTCTGTATGTCTTCCGCCGTATTTTATGTAGCAAAACAATATCGCCGCGGACCATATAAACGGAACCCAGTTTGCAGCCACATTCACGTTATATAGACTCACGTTAGCGCTGTGCACTTTGTCGCGGTTATGTATATATACAGAACTCTTGCTGCGATATAAGTAGTTTTAATAAAGCCCCGCTGTATTCAGTCTAAAAAAAGAATTAATGTAATTGACATCTGAACTCAAAAGAAAACGAAAGAACAGATATGAAAGATCAATTCCAACGATTTTGATCGCTGTCATACATTTATTTATTTATTTTTAATTTTATCTAGTTTTTCTGCAATAACATTCAATATAAACCTCAGTATAAACCTAAACAACGACGGATACATGAAACATTCAGCTAAACTTGATTATGTACACACATTCCAAGAGACAAAATATTTATATTTTATCACAGCATGTTTTAGCTGAAACATAATCTCGTCTATCGCCCTATCAATTACACAAAGGCTACTTATGCATAATAAACCTTGACATCACGGATGAACTTCATGAAGGAATGCTTGATGCCGTAAATTCAGTCTTCTCGCCCGTGCTGTTGCAATGCACAAGAAAACCTACCCAAGTTCTCTTTGCTACGGTTTTATCTTCAACTTGTTGGTTGCCCTGTGCACGATAGGATTCATGTGTTACTTTTTATACCGATTCGATTCAAGGGCTTGTTTCACTGGAGCGACGGCTATGGGACAGGCAACGAAACGACGGTCTCACAGCAAGCCGGAAGCCAGCGTTATTTAACGAGGAAACCCGCAACAAAAGGAGACATTTTGAGAAGAAAAACACGAACGATTTGGAGGACAGTTACTTTCAACGTGGGACCCCATTGCGGAAAATACGCGAAGAAAATGTGTCATGATTGATTGTTCGCTCCGAGGTGCAGACTGGGCCGTGGGTTTTATATTGTTTACAAGTTTTCACGATTCGACTCGGGTCATCTACAGATCTGTCGACGAGACTTACTAACAACATTTAACGTTTCTGGATTATGTTGATCCAACTAATTTCTTTACAGTGTGATGTGAAGTAGCCTGCGGAGCCTGATTTCAGGCTAGATGTGAAGCGTTTCTTTCCTGTAATCTATATCCAAGTGGTGTTAACTGCATTAGCACTGTTCTCGTGTGACATGACAAATTTGTCAATAACTAGTTATCACTAAACTATATTTCATTCAAGTAAGATTTAGAACAATTTACATTTTTCAAGCACCTTCTGTGTATGTATCATAAATTATTGTCCTTTTCCCTCCCCCTCCTGCGACTTTGAGGCGATTTGGCTGCAGGTCATGTAGTTTTCTTTATTTACTGACTGTAATGCGTAAGTGGGGTCTGTTGTATCCAGACGGTTCTGTCATGTTTTGTGGTGCAAGGAAAGAGCGCGCGTGACGAGCACGTAGAGCGATCGATTCTCGCGCGGACGTAACTGATCAAATGGTAACTCACGCTCCGCGCTCCCCACGCGCGGCGCCCTTCAGGATACAAAAATTTCAATCTACATATTACCTTAAAAGCTATGGCTTATTTAGAGAGGGGGGCTTTAATATTTCAAATCATAAATTTGCGAGAAAATTCACATTAATTTTTCCGGCAACCTTGGCTATTACACCACTAACTAGCCTGTTCCAGGCGTTCGGATAGTCGGGGAGCCAACGCGGAAAAGACGCGCGATGCGCGAAGAGTGGTGAGTGAATAATAGGGCGTGGGGATTGGGGAGAGGGGGCGATCTATCTATCCGAACGCCTGGAACAGGCTAACCACTAACTAAAACAGAACAAGAAATGGGTTATTACGTATCACCGCCTTACAAATGGAATGTCATTTATACCCTAACTATAACTCAACGATAGTTCTGCAAATTAAAGAGCACGTTTCACTGACGAAGTAAATATTGCTGAAAAGTCAGGCCCATCCATTTACATCAACCTGACGGAAAGGGGGTGGGGTGGTTAATAGAGAGGGGGAGGGGGGGTGCTTATTACAAAATCTGACTTCCAAAGGGGGAGGCTTATTAGAGAAGGGGGCTTAATAGAGAGGGGGGCTAAACAGAGCTTTTTACGGTATAACGCTTTTTCACAATTCTGTGCAATTGTAAGCATCGCTAGTATAGTAATATAGGTTATCGCTATAGTATAGGTTATGACTAGAATGGATACACCAAAATCAGATCGGCCTAATATAGCAGCCTGGTAAGACAATTATAGCACCCCAGCTCAGTAAGCCTACTATAGCATCCCCGGACCCCGGGTTAGCATGAGAATGGTTAGTTTCTTTTGTGGGTTAGGGTAAACGCCTGATTTGATTTTGGTGTTAGTCATTCTAGTCGGGGCCATTCTGGTCACGACCTAGGCTCGATTTCCGCGGGATGAAGCGTGGGCTCATTTTCCCGAACAGCGGCTGGTAATCTATGCTCGTGCCCAGAGCCTCTCCGTATACCGTATTAGAAATGAAACTGAAAGATCATACTTCCGCTTCCGTTTTGCTTCCGTAAACATGATGAAGATTTGGAGGATGAAAGGCAGGTTTACAGAAGGTAAGCTTAACCATTCCATCAATCGACAATTACTGGGACAATTAAACAAAGTCTAGGTGAGCCCTTCAAAATCGCCTTTGATAGTTTCAAGTTGTGATTTACAGAAGCTGAACAAGCCTAATTCTTTATACGCTTGGTTTGATAGCTTTGTGTCACAGTTTAGTAATGCCATTTGGCAGCTATACGTCGAGATCGGGGAGGATTGACTTTTATACATATCACAATCACAAATTTGCATATTAATTGGAGTATACAGTATTTCCACTACGATATAATTTTTATTACGGCTTGCAACTCGGAAACTGGACATAGCTGGCAAAAGTGAGTGTATTGTAGAATAACGTAAGTGACGAACTTTTTCAAAATGATTTTTCAAGGTCTTTCAATCGTCATCATTATGTTTACTTCACTTCCGGTCTGCGATTGCGTGACCACGGTTCATAAGGTGATTCAACTAATTCAAGTTCTTGTTCTTGTTATTTTTTAATTTTATTTTGTTGGTTAAATCCCTATAATTTGTTTTGCTACTGAAAAAAGTATATCTCGTTATTATCTATTATATTATTATCTATCATCTTATAATGCAACTAGGAGCATTTGGTTGTTAATAATTATTTTTTTCTACTCTTAATGTTTGAATTATAGGAATGGTGTATTGGGATTAGCACAACATGCCACTCACTTTCACTTGATGGCTAATTGAAACTTCACAGCAGATAAAAGGTATTAAAACTAGATACCAGGTGTATTGTGGGAAGCGCAGGTGACCTAATGATTAGTGCGCTGGACTCTAGATCGAAGATCGAGTGGCCCAGGTTCGATCAGCCCTGGCCAGAGTCATTGGGGTTGATTGTTCATGGGCATGCGCACTTTACTCCCGGGAAGAGAGGGGGGGGGGGGGGGGGGGCTGGGGGAGGAGCTCCCATATAAAAGTGACAGGGTGGATTGTCTGAAATTTTGAAAGGAACCCCTAAAAGGTACCAGAATCTTGCTTTGTTGGTGTGGCTTTGAATTCATTTTCACCCCTAAGAGGTACCAATTCTTCAACAAAAACTAGTTTCTTATCGAGGTCATTTAGATTTTTAATTAATACCCTAAGCGGTACCAAACCATGAATTTAACCCCTAAAAGGTACAAATATCACCCCTGTCACTACCAAACCATGAATTTAACCCCTAAAAGGTACAAATATCACCCCTGTCACTTTTATAGGGAAGTTGCCGGTAGGGGGTGGTGGTGGTGGTGGTGGGGGAGGGGGGGGGGGGGGGTGGTAGAAAGAGAGAGAAGTTTGGTTTAAGTGTCTCCAATAAGGAGGGTGTGGCAAAATATTTTTGGTAGTTTGTGTCTTCTTGGGCCCCTTCTCCACTGGACTCAGTGTAAATGTATCCATTGAGCCATTTTCCCAGTGTGATCATTAACCTGTATCCAGGATATCACAAATTACATGTAATTTAGCCTTTTAGTTTCGTGGCAAGCAATTGTGTGGTTTCAGAATATATCCATAGTCCCATTTTTTTTTGGTTTGAACCCCCCACCCCCCTGGAAATTCCAGTTTAGCTTCATACTTTCCTTTCAAAATTTTGGCTTTTGAGACCCCCCTCCCTCAGAATTTCCAATGACCTTCCTTGGGGTGGTTATGAATATTTTCTGGAACCACACATTGCTACATAAGTTTTGCTGATGTGGTTGGATCAGTCTAAGATCAACAAGATCGAGATTGTTGGTATGACTCATAAAGTAGCTAACTGGGGTACTCAGGGAAAAAGGGGGAAGGGAGGGATACAAAAGAAACATCTGCTTCATGGTTCCCATCAATTCACTAGCTGGCCAGTACCCATAATTAAACTCCTGGATGGAGAGAAGAACTATGAGAGTAAAGCTGTGTATAGGTATGTGTGGCCCCAAAGGGTATGGTTTTTGAGCCGTTAAATGGTCAGAAATCGAGGACGAATAGAGTTTGGTCTGAAATGGGATATAGCATTGGGTTAATGAAGAAACTAATAATAAATATTACCTTGTTATTTTCCCCGTTAACACTAGAGAAATTTGAAGCCCCCTTTGGAGAGTACCCTCTTCTTCGAACCCTGAGGAGTCCAATAACCAATATTTATTTGTAATTTATAATAATTATGATTATTTTATGTATATTTCTAATAAATTATTAAATTATTTAAAAAAATTAATTATTTAGTTTATTTAGTTTATTTATTTATTTAGGATCAGTAAAGATTTGTTTTCCAAGCTTAGCTGTTGTTCTTCCAGTTCAAAGGTTATATCACTTCCACCACATTTCCTCGGAAAACGTAGGAAGGAAATAGGACACGTCTACACAGGCTAGTTAGCCTGAGCAGGCGTTTCAAGGGGTGGGGGATGGATACTCACGCCAGGACTCGGGCTGGTATATTTTGCAGGTTGCAGTTGAGACTATTTTTAGGCAAATAATGGTTGGCCTAATTAGCTTAGTCTAACTGAGGTTAGCCTTATTAGGTTAATCTAATTGTTGTAGCCTGCGTATAGCAAGCTCTCTGGGGCGGGGTGTTGGGGTTAGGGTTAGGGTTAGTGTTAGTGTTAGCAGTTGACCTGGGAAACTTGCAACCTGCAACATATATATACCTGCCGCTTCTGCGCACAGGCTAGGAAAACGCAAATGGTCGTAAATGTTAGCTTATTACCAAGACAAACCGTATCTTTCCCTCGCTAGGTTGGGCTAGTTAATACTGTAGTGGAGCATTACGTCAGCGCATATTTTCTCAAATGGAACGACCGGCCCTTTACAGCTCAGTTGAGAAGACAAACGGAGCAAAGTTGAGCAGGCTTCTTATAGACGGAGGAACTAAGGTCCTGAGGACAGTGTTCAATAGCTATCATTCTCCTGGAAATCTGATGGCTGTTCTCAATTCAAACTATTTAATCCTTAACGGCCTCTTAAAGAAAAAGGTTTTGTATAAGAGTCAATGGGACCAATTGTTCCCACCTGGAGGAGATGCACTGACTCCAACACATTTGATATCACGTTGCTTTTTCTTCTGCTGACCAACATTTGTGGATTGGCCCCTCCACCCTTGGGATGGCACACAAAGCCACCTCCGGGTGATACCTCCCTTGAGGCAAACCTTGCTCGTGTTAAGTGTTTTCGCAATGAGCTACACGGTCATGTGACAACAACAGGTCTTGACGCAGCAACGTTCACTGCTCTTTGGAAAGAGATCAGTGCTGTTCTTGTTGCTCTTGGGCTGGATCAGGCGGAAATAGATAGATTGAAAGCGGAGTCCTGCGGAGAAGAGGAATACTTGAACGTTCTGTTTGAGTGGGCCGATAGTGAAGAGGATATGAAGTCGAAACTGAAGGAGGTATCTCAAGCTCAGAGCAAAACACTAGAAGTAGTAAGGGACGTTCGTCAGTTGCTCAAGAGGACAGATAACAAAAACCTGAATGGAACAGGAAAAGAGGACAGTCCAGATGAAATCCTCAAAAACCTGAATGGAACAGGAACAGAGGACAGTCCAGATGAAATCCTCAAAAACCTGAATGGAACAGGAAAAGAGGACAGTCCAGATGAAATCCTCAAAAACCTGGCAAAGTCTGAGTTTAAAGGAGACATCGAGTTCCACGCAGGAAGATTTCAAGTTAACACCCGTGAGTGGATCTTCAAAGAAGTTGAGGATTGGCTAGATGACAGAAACTGCCAAAACCGCGTGATGGTGGTGAGTGGAAATGCAGGCATGGGAAAGTCCGTTATCTCTGCCGTCATCTGCAAGAGAATGCAAGAAGCTGGTCGACTGTCAGGGAGCCACTTTTGTCAGCATAATAACGTACGTTACCGAAATCCTCAGCTGATGCTTCAGTCTTTGGCCTGTCACTTGTGTCATGCCCTGCCAGAGTACAAGAATGTTCTTGTGGAACAGCTGTCGCGGAATTTGGGTGCAGAACTAGGTAGCCTTGGAGTAGAAGAGCTATTTGCATTGCTTTTCAAAGAACCTCTGGGGAGTGTGGCTGATCCTGGTAGAAAACACGCTGATTGTGATAGACGGCTTAGATGAAAGTGAATATCAAGGACGCAATGAGCTGCTCGATGTGATCGCCAATCATTTTGGCAAGCTTCCACCGTGGATTCGATTTCTCGTGACCACGCGACCAGAGAGGAACATTGCAGAAGGTCTAAAATGTCTGCAGCCGTTTCAGCTGGAATCACATGCCGACAAGAATTTGAAAGACATCGAAACATTCTTCAAAAAACAGCTGCAATATGTGGTGAATCGAGATGATACAGACGCACTCTTGAAGAATCTTGTAGAAAGGTCTGAAGGACTCATGCTGTACGCTTACTTCCTTGTTGAATTCATCCAGAAGAATTTATCTCTTCTAGATAAAGGAGAGTTGGATGGTAGCTTACCGTTAGGCATCTCGTCCGTTTACTCTTCTTATTTTAAACGACTAGAGGCGGAACTTTACAAAGAATTTTGCATTAAAGAGAAAAATTCCTGAACTTTCTTTGTGCTGTCACCGCTTCGAGGGAACCATTGCCACTTGCTTTCATTTCCAAGGTCTTAGGACTTTGTACCAAGTCGAAGCCTGACCAGAGAAAAGCAAATAAAGCTATCAGCTGTGTTTCTGCTCTTCTCCCAATTCGCGATGGCCGTCTGCACATTATTCACAAGTCAGTTAAAGACTGGCTGACCGACAAATCGTGCTATGGAGAGCATGACTTTAGTGTTGATGAAAAGAAGGCCACTGCATCCTTGCACGCCTTTGTGCCGACGTACTTGATGATGTGAAACGAAACGGAGTTCAAGGGAAACAGTTCAATGACACTGAGAAGTATGCTCTTCAACATGGTGTTCAGCACATGCTAGAGTTAGACGAAGATTCAAGGCCTTATAGCATCGAGGAGACAGTAAAGAAGTATGTGATAGACTTGGAACTGGTGTATGCAAAGCTTTGTGTTAACAACACGTATAACACAGTAGCTTCCGAAGATATCCTTAACGTTCAGATGCATGAGATGTCAAAGCGCTGTCTGGAGAACTTCAGAGAGCCCTAAGTACATTGTTGTTCTTGTTACGGAAGCACCGTAATACACTGCGAAGTCTTCCTGGCGTCTTCTTTCAACTTGCACTGAATGAAGGAGGACCAGAGCTGTCTCCTGAAGCATCAAACGCGTTGGACACCAGGTATTCTGAAATTCCGTACATGGAATGCTTGGATGGCGAGGCCCCACAGGCGTTACCTCAGTCGAGCTTCACTGTTCAGATACAGTTCAGCCTGCTTCGATGTTCATCGCAGTTAGACCACATGGTCTGTGAATGTCACGATGGAACGATTCAAACTGTGGTCACTCCAGACTAGCAAGCTAGAGTGGGTACGCCCTGTCATATTCAGAAAAAAGACTACTGTGGTGTTCCATTTGGAAGTGCGTATAAAATACCTTGGTCATCTCAAATCGACAATCTGGATCCCCTGTCATGTTACCATGCTGTCGTTTTTCATCCTAACGGAGACTTTGTGTTGCCAGGAAGCCTCGACCTTGTTTATACTATGGTGGAGACCAGAAAAGGCTTTTTCCCTCAAGTGGTTGCAATTTCACTGTTTGCCAGTTTTCTGGTGACAACACCAGGATGCTAACCGATTGTCTTGATGAGACGCAATGTGTAATTATGTGGAGCTTGGCAACTGGTAAAGAGATCACCGTATCACAAGAAATGAAACTGTTCTGTCTTTTGCGTGCTCTCGTGATGCAACGCTCCTGGCGATTTCCCACCCACGTTCAATTTGTTTGTTTGAGGTAGCCTCTGGTTTTCGAAGCCTGGGAGAAACGGCTATGCCAGTAGCCTGTGCGTTGATGAACTTCTCACCTGACAGTCAAGTTCTTGCATGTCTTCATCTGACGGAAGTTTCAAAACACCTTTTTCGTTTTAATATCAGCTTGGAAGATTCTCCTAGCACCTCAACGACCGTTACTTTTGAAGCAATTGATCAGGACCGTGACATTTCCAATGACTCTTGTCCCTGGGAATTTGAACATCGGATCAACGGTGGATTTCTGTTAGGGACATGATTGACATCTCAAGCGAAATGCTGTCCAGTGTCGTTCCATTTTGGGAAGCAGGATTCATCTCTGTGTTAAACGAAGAAACTGCATTGATGAGTAGTCCTGATCTCAATTACCTAAGTCTGGTAAATCTTCGGAAACTGAAAGAGAGCAGAGAAAATTCAGAAACCATCGTGCAAGGACATCGCATTTTCTATCAATGGCGAGACTGTATACGTAGTCAGTAATGATGAGACTAGTCAAGCGACAGTAACTGCCTGGGACGTCTCAAATGGTAAGGTTCAAGGACGACTACAGCTTCCGTTGATCTCTCTTGTACCTGCCCGAGATGGCGTTGTTTTGATGGCACGAAACAAACCACCTGAGCTGTGGAATTTTAACTTGTCTAGTTGTGTCAGACGTTGGAGCGCGTTGAATGGAATAACAAAGATGATCCCTATATCCGACGAACTAATAGCGTGCATAGGAAGGCGAGGTGACGTAAGCATCTTAGCTACTACTGGCGGAGAAATTGTATCCACAATCCAACCGTTTGAGCAAAGCCATGTTGTTGCATGTAACAGTAAATTCCAGTTGATAACTGTTGGCCAAAAGTATCACTTTCGATCTAACTTCAACGAACGGAGGCGTAGAAGGGACATTGAAGTTGTCGAATACCACATCGCTGATCTGGGAAGAGATTTGTGTCTCAGCCATGGTGTGAAGGTGACACAGATCTGCCACATTGCATCTTCTCTCCTAAGGAAGAGTTTGTAGTCGTTTGGGGGAAAGCTCTCGTTGACGGCCCAGGCGTACACATCCTCGATGCACTATCAGGAGACACACACCACACTCTTCCTAACAGCAAAACGTGGTTGACTGCAGATTTGTCAGTGACGAGGAGTGTCTTGTCTACAACAGAGGGATCAATGTTCTTCGTTTGTTCAACGTCAAGTCGGGCGATCTGCTGAGTGTGATGGATATTGAGGAGCGACCCTGCTGCTTGGCAGTCTGTCTTCCACAACATCTTATCGCCATTTGTTTAACAGGCTTCAGATTCAAGCTCGTCAGGGTGTGGTCGCCTCAAATCAAAGACAGGCGGAAAAGCAATAGGTTAGATTCACTGTGTTTTAATTACAATGTGTGTACAAAATGTTAAAAAAGCTAAAAAAACTTACAATATGTATAATATATAAAAAACACGCCAGGACTGTGCTTACAATTTCGTCATCAGTCCACAAAACGGTACCAGTCGAAACTGTAGCCGAAAACCTTATGGCTGCTACAAAGTATCAGAGTCTAAATAATGCCTCGTGCCGAAACCTTTTTTTTTAGTTATGGCTGGTTGGTTTTATTTCTTTGTGTGGGCTTTATAGGAAGTATTAGTCCACATGATGCTGATATTATAAGGAGAACATAATAGATAATGAATAATTTACCTTATTAACTCTATTTATCTGAGTATTCTGCACCTCAGTTAATGCTGTGTCAACTACTTGTTAGTTAATTTTTTATTCTATATTTGCCACAGAACTATACAGAACAAGCAAGACGAAGGATGGCTAAGACAGCTCTTAGATCTGATCATCCTAGGATGAGGTTGTTAGTACATTGTTATGTTTCGACGACCTTGTATTGCCCCCACAGTTAATCGAAAACTGGACTGGAATCTACAATGCAAGACAAAAGTCTTGGGACACTTAATAATTTTCTGTCTTCACGCCTTCCAGTAATAATAAACTTTTTGTACCTTTCTATGGACGTTAATTTTCCCAAAGACTTTTGATGAGGATTGTAGTTTTCCTGTTAGAGGTTATTAAGAATATTTCACGACAGCCGTATTTTAACTTATTATTTTTGCATAAAAACATGGTTTCTCGGTGCAACTAAGTATATATTTAAAAGATTAACAGCTTGCAGAAAACTGTCCTTGGTTTTGGGGATGGAAGTGAAGTAATGAACTTTGAATACTGGCTTACTGTAAAATAATCGTAGATGAATACAGTTTTATAACCATGAATAATGAATATTCTCCAAAAAAAACTAAAATAACAAATAAACATCGACTCGAAACTCGTGAAAAAGGCTAGGAATAATGAATATAGTCATGGTAAAGTATTCTGCTCCAACCCCAACTCGGTTCGTGGCTTGCCCACTTGGTTCAATCACGATTTATGTGCATTATCACGATTTGTTTAATATTATATATGAAAGTAATATTTTCTGTTATAATAAATAATATAATATCTTTCCTAAAATATAGGCTTTCAATAGTGTTTTCCGTAGCGGCCGTGGTCAGGGGGGACTAAGACCCGTGTAATACGGTCTCATATTTGCACTCGTTTTGGTGCGTATTCGCACTCTAAAATGCTATGTCGTATAATAAAGTTATATATATATATAAACAGAGCTGTTTTTACTTTAAAGATATGTAAACGAGCGGTTCCGAACGCGACAGTGCGAAGTAGACTGTTCACGAGCCTCTCTATTTTCTCCAAAATCGTTGTAGCCGCGAGCGAACTGGAACTGAGCGCGATCGTGGGGGTAGGGCGCGGGGAAGGAGAAAAAATTTCTAGTTCGAAAAAAATAGATTTCTGAAATATTGACAAGCATTTTAACTATAAACTTATAAAGATACCTAGAAAAAGATCCTACTACAGTCAATTATCTCTAAGATGAAACACCCTCGGAACCAGCTCTAGCTGTCCGCCTTAAAGAGAGTGTCCGCCTTTATAGAGAGTTTCGTCACAGAAAAAATATAAGAGAAAATTGGTTCGGTCGGGATCAGCCAACCATGTCCGCCGTAGAGAGGTGTCCGCCCTTGCAGTGGTGTCCGCTTTGAGGTACGTAGAAGCATAAACATTAGAAACACAAACACCCAACACATTCTTTTTTATGAATATAATTAGAATGTATATATATGAAAAATCATATGTTTCTAATTCATTTATTCTTCATCTACGGGTATAATACGAACTCACAAAATGACCAGCTCCCAGTGCTTGATAACTCAGTTAGTAAGAGCATTGCACCGGCATCGCAAGTCGTTTCAGTCTCTTTACAACTGCTTTAGTTGTAAAGTCTTTCACTGCGATGATCTACCTTCGTAATAAAATTATTTCTTCTTCATAGCGGAAGAAAAATAATTAATTTTCGATGCTTGTGCTAATGCTGCGTTGATTCCGTTTCTTGTTGAAGTATTAAAGAGATCAATTGTGCTTTTCTACATTTGTAAAATCTCCCAGCGGAACTAGACTCATTTCAAATGGTCGACAAACTGGTCTATAAAAGTAAGGCTTATTCAAACTTGATTTATCATAGAGGAAATCATATGATTCATCAAACGGTTAATCTCGTTAAAGCTCGTTGCTTGAACGGTTTTTTTACGAGAAACAAAACTGCCATAATTATTTTGTACAGTTGCGTCGAATGTAATTCCAATTCGACTCAATTCCGCGCATTCAAAATCAATTCGGGTTCAGAAAAATCGCTGAAAATCGCTCAGTTAAATCAGCGTAATGCCCCCCCCCCCCCCCACCCCCCCCCACTCAAATAGCAAAGTATAGAACGGCAACGTTGCTCCATGGCGCGTATTTTAACGTAGTCGAATCAAGTAATACCAGCGAGATTTCTGCGGCTTGAATTCAGTATATTCGATGCGACTGCGCCCTCATGTGACGTATAAATTAGGCCCAGTTCAGACGCCGTACTTCACATGAGCCCGAATCAAATTCGAATTAGGGCCGACCCAAATAATTTAGACAATGCAATTTAAACAATTTTCCCCAAAATCATACGTTTACTACGATGCTTACCTGAAATCGGAAGTAATGCGCGACAAATCACATCGTGACTTAAGTAAGGCCTTTGACAGTATTCACCACGAGTCCTTGCTTAAAAAGCTAGTACATTTGGTGTCTCTCCTATTGCATTGAAGTGGTTTACCAGTTATTTATCGGACAGAGTTCAACGAGTACGTATTAACACCTCATTATCCAGCCCCCTAGTGATAAAGCATGGAGTACCCCAAGGTTCGATATTGGGGCCATTACTTTTCAACATTTACATCAATGACTTACCATCCACCTGCGAGATCTGTAAAGTTGAATCCTGTGTTGATGACTCCAAACTATACATCTCATTTTCAAATAAGGATACTGATAAAGGCCTAAAAGACCTAAAGCACGATCTATTACGCGTAGCTGCCTGGTGTAGTTCCAATTGCCTTTTGATAAATCCGGACAAAACTCAATTCTGTGTGTTCCGGTTCGCGGCAATTACTAACAAGATCTACTATTCCATCAATTAATTTCCTTGGAAAAGACCTGAGTGTTGTTGACTCCATTAAAGACCTCGGAATCATATTGGATGGCACAACCTCTCATTTAATTATCACATAAACTCCTTAGTATCATCTTTAATGAGTAAACTATGTATGATCAACAGGATTCGCCACCTGTTAGACCACTCCACCCTGCCCATCGTCATAAACTCACTTGTCTTCCAGCAAACTGTTCTACGGTTCCAGTATATGGTCTGGCACCAGCAAGAGCAACATTTCCAAATTACAACTAGTGCAGAACTTTGCAGCTCGTATTTTGTCCCGAAAAAAGAAGTACGATCATATACACACCTACATTAAAACAACTTGAACTATTACCTATTTCGGATGCTTTGTATTTACGGGACGCTACACTGATGTTTAAGTGCATGAATTCATTAGAACCTAACTATTTGTCATCTATGTTTATAAAATCGTTCTGACGTCCATGGAAGAAATACACGTAATTGTTACGATCTTCAGATCCCTAATTGTAGAACTGCCACTGCCACAACAGTGTTTTTCATACAGAGGTACAAAGTTATGGAATGCCCTTTCAGCCGAGTTCAAGACAAAAAGTCCGCCAAAGTTTTCAAAAACTCTCTCAAGAGATCATTACTGGAACGTTGGCAGAAAGATGAGATCAAATAGTTTCTTATATTAGCATTATTAGTTTATGGCTCCGTCAATTCAATCCCGCCTCATCCCCCCCCCCCCCGCGGCATTTGTCGGGCATTTGTCATTTTTTTGTTCAGAAGGTTGAAAATGCTCCACGGTGGGGTCAGGCTTACATGCACACAAAATCACCATGGTGGGGCTTCAGGAGCAGTGCAAATGCCAACCTCGTTCCCAGGGTCTCTCTTCTTCCCGCCAAACGCGATCTTTTCAATCCGCGTTTGGCGGGAAGAAGAGAGACCCTGGGAACGAGGTTGTGCAAATGCCCGACCCACGAGACAAGTTCAAAAACTTTTTGAGAGGATCGAGGAATTTAAAAAATCTAAATTTCAAGCAGAACTATTAATGATGGATACTATAATGTTCACAAATACATAGCTCTTTATTTATACCTGTAATCATGATTTTTGGAACATGGTGTTGAAGTCGAAGCTTCGTTCCGCCATCTTTGATGTCTTTGGTTCGCACGTGGAAAGCAACGGTGTAAATGTTTGCACATGTGGGGTGGGGGTGGGGCTACGGTACACTTGAAAAGTGCGGGACTCAAAACGAGGTTTAATATCAAACTCAGTTTTTATATTTTTCTATCGGGGGCAATCAGGAAATTTTAAATAAACAACAAACCGTGTACGTCTTTTAAAATACGAAAGATCGCGTTGCCTTTGACAAATGCCCACACCCCGGGCTGCCCGGTTATAGCAAATGCCCCACCTAGGGGGGGGGGGGATGGTCGGGCTTGGAATTGACGGAGCCATTAATTCTAGCATCAGTAGTTTAGTTTAGCATTATTAGTTTTAATTAGTACTTTTCAAAAACCTTTGTAAAAACATGTATATATTCTTGACTATCATTATTTGTAAATTGGCCTGAAAAGCCCTATGGGGAGTGTCCAATAAAATTTATGTATGTACTGTACTATCCGAACGCCTGGAACAGGCTACGGTATGTAACGAAGCATGAGTGTTTATATCCGCGAATGCAGTATGTACATTACTCCACAGTCCAGATTCCAGAAGTCCTAAATTTTACTAAATTTCTCGTGCAAGGTTCCTCCCGGTTAAGAGACTCGGTGGGCCTCTGGGACGAGAATGCTGATTGTGTGCGCTAGCGACTCTGGGACATGGGACTTTCCCAGATTCCTTTTAGGCGTCGACGAGAATTTTGCTGAAGTTTTACTTGGCTTTCCCTGCTGATGAAATTCTGAAAAAATCAAGTTATTTTGCAGCCAAGGTTAGTGGAGAAACAATAATTTGTTTTCTTTCTATCGACAGGAATATATTTCTTTAGTGTTTAACGTCTCACTGATCTGTTTACTGCTGTAAAATCACTTCCGCTTTCGAATTCGATTCATCGATCAGTTGTGAACCGAAACTGTTGTGTTGCTATTCTGAGCGTTGTTGTGTTTGTTCAGGTTCCAAGCAGTGGAATTCAAAACCAAGATGTGATTTTCACGCATTGCTTCGATGTTAGGTAAGCATTGAAGTAAACTTACGATTTTTTTCGGAAATATTTAGCTCTCAGCATTACAGATTCGCGCCCATTGAAAACGTTCGCACGGGAAAATGTAAATGAGCTAGAAAAGAGTCAGAGAGCATGCGTAACTAACGCCAGGCCTGCCAATGTTACTGTCAATCAAGTAATTCCCCATCCTCGGAGAACCAGGGGCAGATATAGTGGGGGCGAGCGAAAAAAATCGGCCAAGAAAAGTAGGATGCGAACGAAAATAGCCCTGGGGTCGATTTCTTACCGCACTAGTTCCAACGGCTAATTAAATGCCGCTTCCTGATCTGGGCAGAAAAACCTTTGTATTATTCTGCCCAATCGGCGAGCAGATAGGTCTGCGGTCCATTTCGTGTGTTCTAACACGAAGCCTAAGAAGGCTGTAGTTCGATCGCCATATTTGTCTTGTTCGTTCATCAAGATGATTTTGCTCGGAAGGAAAGTTTCAGTTACAGCTTGTCTCAAGGCCGAAAAAGTAGGAAAATCGATTGTCATGTCCGCAAGGAAACCGTCGGAAAAATCCACACTTTGGATCGATCGCAGGTATTGTAAAAACTAGCTTGCTTTAAAAAATATGCGGAGTGCCTAGTTTAATATGCGACTCGCCGATCTGATGTTTACACTCTCGTTCTTTCATGGAAACGTAACGTAACGTAACTTTCCCTAGCCTGAGTAATTATTTTTCTTCTTCAAAGATGAGAAAATAGAAGAATTGTTATCTTTAGTATTAAACATTAAAACATGGAAAGGCATACTTCGTTCAGTGTTATTCTTTGATGATGTGATAGTATTTTTATTAAGAAATATATTTTTAGTGGGAATGGGGGTAGAAAGAGAGAGAAAGAGGGGTGGAGGGGAGAATGTTAGAAGGAACAATACAGATATAATAGTAGTTGATACAAACAATAAGCGAACAATAATTGTTTGTATATCAACTACTATTATATATCTGTCAATTATTGACCCCATATACCTCTGTTATTATTTTATGGTTTTCCATGATCATCCCATATAATATTTAATTCTACATTTTACATGTATAAAATATATAAAACTAACTGTCTGATATAATTTCTTAAGTACCCCCTTTGAATGGCTGTTCTTGTATGACCTTTACCAAGTGACTGTCTCCTATACGATTGCCTAATATATGTAGTTTAGTCAAGATATGATTGCCAGCTTTTGTTCTTCCAAGCCAAGACATTAAACATGGTAGAGACAATACCATTAAAAAAATTATGTTATGTTATTTAATGATGGGAAGACATTTTTATTGATGTTAGATAATTTAATTTTGTAAAATATTTTTTAATGGAGGGGGATGGAGAGAGAGGAAGGATGGGGTAATCTAGAAAAGGGAGGGATGAGGAGAGTGAGCGCGAGCACGAAGCGCGAGGAGAGAGCGGGAAGTGCACTCAAACTACTCACCTCATCCCTCCCCTAGAAAGAATCAAGTGACAACTGATGATGTACAATGCCCGGCCATAAACTTAACATATGGTAATACATGCAGGATATCATTAGTAATCAATAATATGTTACAAGAAACATCTGACTGTATATTAAAGAGTAGAATGTAATCTGAGAAAATGAAAAAAATATACAGCTGTCTCATGATTATTCTATTTACTTACTTACTTAAGCCTGTTTACTCTGCGGTGGAGCATAGGTTGCCGACAATCACGGATTGTTTAATGTCCCTTCAGATTGATTGCCTCGTGTAACTGTCTCCTGGTGATTCTGGACAGCCTTTCGTGAATGATTGTCTCTTGTGTGATTGTCACATGTTTAGCGCCAATATGACTGACAGCTTTTTTCTACTTTTATGATTAGATAGTTTCACTGGAAAAGACCAACACTAAAGTATTGCTATCAGCTCTAGCATTGATACATGGGGATTTTTTATTTTTGTTTAGGTTGACTTAAATCAGAAAACTACGGCAGTCCCATGATCTTTCTTCTAACTATAATTTGAACTCCGGAATATATTTCTTGCGACTGTCTCTCGCTGAATCCTAAAAGATCCTTCTGACTAATTAATAAATGTATCTTGTTTAGCTAAGATATGACAGGGTTTGTTTCAATGAGGTACATGTATGTAGACTTGCCACAAGTCGACTTCTTTAAGCGACGAAGTCGCGAAAGCGAGCGGCGAACGCCGCGAGAAGTCGACTTGTTCCGCCTGCATGAGTTCGAATTTAATTTGCATATTTCTTGGCGCGAAAGTGGCGTGGCGTCATTGTTCACGGCCGCCCGCTCCCTGTATTTGAATACAAAAACAAACAGCTCTCAAATGGCTGGATCGCGGACACCGATGAATTGAATAACTCCAACAAAAAATGTTACTCGTCTGTCTCCGAATTCAAAAGGATCAGCGTGTATCTTGTGTGTGGAAAGTATTTCTGATCCAAATAATCGGCGAAAACTGTTCTCGAGCTCCAACAAATCTCAAGCGTGTGAATAATTTGGAGATTCTCGTTGATTTAAATCGTGTGGTGCGAACATCACACAACGATCAAAAGAGGAAACAGAAACTTCGAACTATAAAAGCTCGGTCAAATCACAATGCAAATTGATGCAAGAAATGTAACCTTCGCGTCAAGCGTACAGCATCTCTGCTAAACACATTTTGTAGTCTTGTAGAAGCTACAATAGTATCTGGAAAAGTACACATATGATCATGATATTCGGTATTTCAAACGACATAACAGCTGCCGGGCCCGGCTTTACAGTAAATGCAAGAAATCAACTTCATACACGGAATATTTCAGAGCCCAAAAATTTGCTAGAATTAACCATGGATCGTAAAAAGACGATCCATGAATTAACATAGTCAAAGGTTCAAATCTACTTGAAAATCCTCCTCATAATAAACGAAACTAAAGGAGAAATTACAAGGCAGACTGTTTCAACCACATGCGACACTTGCGCTTCGCCATGTTTACAGAAATCCAGAACGAACGGCGCGATGTGGAATGTGAGACTCTTTCCTGAACCAGTCGGCGCAATCATCAACACATCTCGTCCATTAATGTAAGCTTCCACTACTTTTCGTTGGTTGTCTTTTATATCTTCAAACCCAAGCTTGCTAGCTTAACCCAAAAGCTCCCAAAACTAATCGCTGCTCGAACATCCATGTTTTAATATTCACGTCAAGCGAACAAAGGATCAGGTTTCCCGGAATGTGACGTAACCCAATTTAGCTCTCTCTGATTGGATAGCAGTGTTGCCACACCTCTGACACACCCCGACCAAAAAGCTGGTCGGTAAAAATGGCGCGCAGCAGGCTGGAAAAGTCCGTTTTCCGACTGACTAACAAAATCACCAAAACGCGAAAAACGGACTTGAGAAAGTCTAACATGTATGTAGCACTGGGGTTTACGTAATCTATAATAATAGGCTTATTATGATGACTATATAATTATTTTATTTTAATTTTTTGGCTTCCAAAAATTAAAATCTATTTATTACTTTAAGAGACTTATTTTGATTGAAATGTAAATTTAAAAAAAATATTGTTTTATAATACAGAATGTATGTTTTTGATTATGAGTTACATGTAATCAGCATATCAGTGAAGAAACAAATTATTTTTTATAAACAATGGAAGGTGAAGGGGATGCGGGTGGGTTGTTTTCATGAGGGATTATAAGGACAATATATTTTGCTATTTTTTTTCCTTTCACAAAACACATATTGCCTGTTTTCTCTAACTGATATGAAGACGAGATGTACAGGTTTTCAGTATTACAGATTTACAGTCTAAGAAAAATAATATGTTTTGAAAAAGAATGAAAATAATTTGATTACAGAGGAAGTCCTACATGTAATAGTTAGACTTATTTTCACTCTAAGGGGTGATTACATGGCGAATTTCAGCCTGAGATTTCAGCCCGGCTTCCGAAACAAATCCTCTTGAAATGAAGTTTTACATGGACAAGGTTTCAGCCCGGTTTGAGAAACCGGGCTGGAATTTTCAGCCCAGCCAAACGGGTTAAAAAAAAACCATGTAATCGGAATGGAATTTTCAGCCCGGGCTGAAAAGTGATCTTGGCCATGCGCAGTGATTGTGTTTTGGCTAAATTGTAGAATGTAGACTGTTCGCAGCCTCTCTATTTTCTCGACGCTTAGCTAACAGAAAATAGAATGCCCAGCAACATATTTGCATGTCATTGAATAAGAATGGTCCTTTTGTTTTTATATACACATGCAGCTGGTATGTAAATAATAAGTTGCCGGGTATTGTAAAATCGCTCCTGTGTTTTTTAACAAAATGGAAAAAAGGTTCCAGTGGAACAAGGGAGATAAAATCGAAAATCTTATTCGATGTGTCGCGAATTTCAAATCGAAAATGGAATACAACAACAGCTTCGTACTTCAAACGTTCAGCCGATATGTAAATAAGTTGCCGGTTATTCAAATCGCCCCTCATTCTCTGATGACTCTTCCCGCGCAATTTCAAATTTGGTGCCCGGGCTGAAATTCGTCATGTAATCGCAACAAAATTGCAGCCCCCTAACCGGTCTGAAATTTCAGCCCAGGCTGAAATTCGCCATGTAATCACCCCTAACTTGATACATGTTGATAGCTATTAAAAATTAGTTTTAATTTTTTTGGCCAAAACTTTAACAAGGTGGCATGGCCACACCAAAACACTAAGGCCTGGTTTAAAACGTCACATTTTACATGTGCCAAATCTAATACCTATTTCAATGGTTATCGAAATATAATATGGAGTTAACAATTTATTTTTTATATTAACCCATTGACACCTCAAACGCCCGTAACCGCCCGTGCGCCACGACCCCGAATTTCCCTCAAACGCCCGTAACCGCCCGTCAAAAAATGGCTTCTGGATTCGCACTTACCCTCCCTCCCTGGAGAGTTTTCTGGTTCCCCTATTGTTCTATTGTTTTAGAGGACAAATAAACCAATCAAAATCCATCTTGTGCGCATATTTTTTAGAGAACTCTAGGGGTACTAGAAAGAAGGTTTTTCGTCTTGATGTCGCACCGATCAAATGAAACAAGAAAAGTATGGCGCGCCTTGTAATGTCTCGGCACAAATGTACAAACTTTCAGGGCCTTTTTTTTCATTTTCTTAACACGGAAAATTATCTCTTTGAAGCTGAAAATGAAAAGGAGAAACACCAATTAATTTATAAATGGCTTCAAAACGGATGATCACCGAATACAGACTGAAGAAACCTTGCTGGAGAAGAATTTATACTCTCCTTCGGCGGCCGGGAATTGCGAAGATATCGAGCGGCTGCTTCAAAACAAATATTCAGACTAATTATGGATCTTCTCAAGACTTCTAAAAGCGAAATGGTAATATACTTTATTTCTTTGAATGTGGATGGAATTAGTGGAAGGATATTTAAAGCGATCGATGTATTAAATGACTACAAAAGTCATCGTTAAAAATCAAAAACTTTTGCTTCCCGTATACTATCGAAATTGACAGCAAATTCAACACGGCGGCTCCAGATTTCATGTGTTGGATTTTATGCTTTTTTACACGTTTTATCGGTTTCAGTTTGAATGAAAATTAATATCAAAACAAAGTTTCTTTCAAATTTCTTTCATTTGTTCATCTTTAACGCGGAATTTTAGGTTTTCATTTAGTGAACTGAATGAACAACAAATCTTGAGTCTAGCACGCGGTGATATTTGATCTGCAAATTTACGGCGAGTTTTCGTCGCCTTTGTTTATTTAAGCTTATTCGCTTTGTGGGAGACTATTTTTGTTCGAGTATTTTTGAGAAATGACCAGAGTATTTCAGAAAATAATTCTGAATGGTTTTATTAATAATACCAATGAGAAAAAAGGAGAAATTCTAAGCGTTATTTAGCCGTAGAAATTCTTTAGTTTCGAAAGCGATTTTAGGCCGTGGTTGTTTATAAATACTCACAATCAGTAATATGTTTTCATCTCGAATTACCGCTTTTTTTGCGGCAAGAAAATACCTCTGTAATACAAAAAAACGTTGAATTAATAAAAGTATAAGTTGACCAAGATAAAAAACCGACTTTTTTACCAGAGGATTTTGAGATATTATTGTCTTTTGTACAAAGTCTCTGTGCTTTCACGAGTTTCTAAAATGGCGTGCGGTAGTGAAGAAAATGTTATCGTTGTTTTCAAGTTTTTGTAATGAGATCAATTTATAAAGGCCAACGGCCTTTTGTAGTTATAAATTGGTCTTTCAACTTGTCTAGTTGGAATAAAAGTGTACTAAAGAAAACTAATCATTTGTCTGTATTTACTGCGCATATGGTTTTATTTTTTCAACTCGCACATTTCGTTCAAATCCCGAAAAAGCTCCAGGGAATTCAGGGGTGGCGCGCGCTAAATCTCTAGTAGTCAATGGGTTAATCACACGATATATTGGAGACATAATTCACACGATAAATTAGAGACATAATTCATAATATAGTGTACATGTAAGAGACTTGATTCCAATAAGAAATAACAATTTTTTATTTGCATGTATTTTTGATGGCTTTGATTACTGTATTAAATTGCCCTGAATTCTTTATTGACATGTATCTACGGTGACTTTAATTATAGCCTTAATTCTTTGGATAGCAGGACCATTTGTGCTGCGAGTTTTTTTGTTTTACTAATAATTAATCTTGCAGTAAGCTACAGTAAGCAATTTTTTTTTTCATTCCATTCAATGGTTCTCTGAAGCGCTGGATTCCTTCTGTTGTCGCGGGCCTGACTGGCCCGTGCCTGAAATAATTACTCAGGCTAGGGAAAGTTTCGGTTACAGGAGTGTCCATGTTTTCCATGAAAGAACGAGAGTGTAAACATCTGATCGGCGAGTCGCATATTAAACTAGCACTCGCATATTTTTTAAAGCAAGCTAGTATTACGATACCTGCGATCGATCCAAAGTGTGGATTTTCCGACGGTTTCCTTGCGGACATGACAATCGATTTTCCTACTTTTTTTCGGCCTTGAGGCAAGCTGTAACTGAAACTTTCCTTCCCGAGCAAAATCATCTTGATGAACGAACAAGACAAATATGGCGATCGAACTACAGCCTTCTTAGGCTTCGTGTTAGAACACACGAAACGGACCGCAGACCTATCTGCTCGCCGATTGGGCAGAATAATACAAAGGTTTTTCTGCCCAATCAGGAAGCGGCATTTAATTAGCCGTTGGAACTAGTGCGGTAAGAAATCGACCCCAGGGGCTATTTTCGTTCGCTCCTACTTTTCTTTGCCGATTTTTTCGCTCGTCCCCACTATCTGCCCCTGGGTCTCCGAGGATGAGTAATCCCCTGTGTAAGTCGTTTTCATGAGTATTGTTCTTGCTCAGACTGCCGAAACATGGCGCTATTCATCGAAGAAGAATAGACGAAATTAGTAGGGCCATCTTAATTAGGCTATATTGTTTAAAAATCGCCTCAGTTGTAAAATTTAATTGCCGTAAAACAGTCGGCTTTGTGAATTTCTCTAAACGCTGAATAAACGTACGATTGCTCGCTTTCAATACAATCAACGATCGGCGAAGGGGAGCGAGACTTCCGAAGTTTGACAATAGTTACACCATGAAGCCAACAGTATATTACATAGCTATACTTTTTTAAATCCCGTTATTGCTGTCGGATCTAAATAACTATATTTCTTGCAAGTTTGAGTCAATTTACTTCGAATTCGAAAACATCATTCTGCGACAACATGGCACGCGAGCGCGCGCTCATTAACAAGAACTTGTCGATCGATCGGCTCGATGGCAAAGCATGCCGAAGACTTACATCATAAAAACGATAAAAACTGCTCTTCACTTCAACCAGGATCCAAAATAAAAACGACTACTTGAACTTTTTCGATTACAAAGACAAACAGATGCCTGGATTCCCACATGGCGGACGTCGCTTCGATGTTTTGTTGTGAAAGATTACTCGCGTGGTTTTGCATAAAACACTTCACGATCCGTTCAATTAAACAAGCATCCTTTACGGACGAAATGTGCATTTCGACACTTTCAAACAATACTAATTGCTCGTATTAATAATAATAATAATAAAAGCTTTATTTAACTGGAAAAAAATATATCAGTATTGTATCTGCATTGTCTCTAAAAGATGCAAATAGAGAACCTTCTAACTCCCTTTTGGGAGTTCGGCACTTTCACGCAAAGAAACTGACATCAGCGGTAGCCATTGATCGAAGCGTTGCGCCCGCAAAGCATCATGGGTACCCCACTTTTCCCGGGCGACACGTTTCAATGGGCACGAGTCTGTAATGGATCGATTCCTGAAACTCCCCTCCCCCGGGACGTTCCATTTTAAACCGAACCCCCCCTATGGATGAGTCAGATTCCTACAGCCCCAATATTGTGTCGGAATCCTTTGAAAAATCTTTCCTACCCCCCTAATTTCTTGTCGGCTTCTTTGAAAAAAGATTCCTACTAGTCTTACTCCAAAAGAATCTCATCCATAGGGGGGTTCGGATTAAAATGGAACGTCCCCGGCCAACCCCCACCCAAACCACACACAACTACGTCCCCAAATGATCCGTTTTTCTGCTCGAATGATTCAAAAATCGAGGCTTAATGCAGCCACTTGATAGTTGTAAAATATTCTGTCAACCTGTGAACCGATCTTTCTCCCCTTAATTAAAGTGCCTATGAAATGAAATTTTTTTCTTTCCGTATGGAAAGTTTATCATCTTAATACAACGGAAATGGAAAAATAATTTTTCAAAACGTCGAAAAAGACGTTAGTTCAGAGCCTCGAAGATGCGATGTTTGGCCCAAAAATTGTTCCATTTCTTTTAGGGACTGGGGCGAGTTTGTCCACCTTGTGACGTATAAACGTTTGCACTATCGCATTTCACATCTGTTTTCCTCTCACATTGCTTACAATCTCAGTGTTATTTAGCGAACTAAGATACTGTGTAGGAGTCAGATTTGAGCAAAAATCAATCAAGAAGTGTGTATTTGAAACTGTCCCATATTTCTGCAGTCTGCTGGAGATGATTTGCGACATTTCAGCGGCGGAATTAGAACGGTCCAATGTTTTGTTGCAGTGCGCCCGTGATGTGATGGAAACACTCAGAACACTGAGCTTTATAGCGATCAGATCTTCCGATTAGATGTGAATCTACTCCTTTAAAACACAGCAGAGTAAGAGCAAGTTCTTAAAGCTCAGTCATTTAAATCGTACTTTGCCTAAATGCTGTTTTGTTTAGTCTTTGTAAGAACAAGAAGCCGAGGCCGTGCGCGGGCCACGCGTAACTGTGATAAGGCGTTCTGTTCCTTTTCTTTCTTTTCGCCAGGTTAGAGGAGGGCCTGATCGCAGGTTAGGCCACGCACGCTAAGATTGTTTTGAGGTCGTGTTGCAATTGTGATTTGATTGAAGATATATTGTACGCCTTCTTTTAAAGAAACTAACAATATATTTTGGTTCTTGAAGAGTCAAAATAATTTATTAAGGCTGGTTTTCACTGGCGTCGGAGTCGTAGTTGGAGTCGTAAGAGCGATACGATCTAGTGAAAATCAAACCGACGGAATCGGAAGAAGGATATCGATGCCGCTTACGACTCCGTCGCTTACGATCTGGTGAAAACTAGATTGTTGGAGTCGTAAGCGGAAGCCAAAGAAAAGTACAAATTTGGCGCTAAAGAAAACATGGCGGACGCAGACGAGCAACTTGTGCTTTGGCTACTACAAATCATCATTTTGCGCAGGCAGAGGCACCATAGGAATAACGTAGTTCGAAAAAGAAAGCGATTTGGGTTCGAGACATTTATCGACGTCCTCCCATGCATTGCTTTTCTTATTTGTGTCTTTAAAGTCTTTGCACGATTTATCGTACAGTACCGGGAAAAGCCTTACCGCCCCTGCGACTGTTTCGTCTAAGGTGGCCACCATGTTTTTGGTATCAGACTGTACTCGGAGGGCCTGAGAAACTGGCATTGTGATTGGTTGGTTCTTACGCTTCTGCTTGCGACTCCGACAATCTAGTTTTCACTGGATCATAAGCGTCGGAGTCATAAGCGGAATCGGAAGAAAATGGAACCGTTCTGATTCTTCCGACTCCGATTCCGTCGAGCTTTATGACTCCGCTTACGACTCCGATTTTCGATTTTCACTGGTCGGAAGCGCTCTTACGACTCCGACTACGACTCTGACTCCGTCGCCAGTGAAAACCAGCCTTAAGGACTACAACGCGTTTCAATAACACGATATTAAAATTAATTTAACATTCAGAGAGTGTTCCTTGGAGAGCTTGGACAACTCGGAAAAATAATATATTGCGTTACGCGGTATTTACATGTTTACGGGCTGCTTGCAAAATTGCCTGCAAGCGGCTGATGAAAACGTTTCTCAATCAAGCATTCAACAGCAGGTCTGGGACTCTGGGTCCTTTGTTACCAGTAAAGAACAGTAATTTTATTGCCCGAAAATGTCTATAACATCAAAAAGATTATTTTGACAAATAAAGCTAACAGCGTGTCACCGGAAATTTGTGTCGGTGTTTCGGGTTTGGATATCTGGATTTATTTTACTGTAAAAATGCTCCAATTTTGCTGCAAGACCTATTTAGAGTCCAAAAGTCTCAATATGTTCCGCCTTTACAATGATTTTTGTTCGCCAAAGATGCTTTATCTGATGACTATACTGATAATTTCTCCACTCGCCTTTGGTCAGCCTCTGTTTATCTCTTGTTCCTGTGTCGGTGCAATCTCGTCCCCAGAGCCAGCGCGTTTCGGTCAGCGGTGACCGAAACGCCCAACGGCTCTGGGCGATTCAAAAACCGGAACCAAGAAACCTTGGTTCCGGTCTGCTTGTGCGCTTGCGCGATCTCATTCTCAGCGGCCGCGATCCGTTTGGTCAGCATGAATAAATGTGTTCTGAATATGCGTAGAGAGAGTAACCGCTGTAACTGGTTGTGGCTCACTTGTTTATAATGGCGGCAGCTTCTGCAGTTGATGTTACATCGATCGGGTATTTAGACCTCAAATCTTTGTCAAGAATCCTTTGTTACGGATTGAGAACTATTAAGACAACAACGCGTTACGTCTACCAAAGCTCGATGAGGTATTCAATTTTCTAATTAACAAGAATATGCTGTTTTTGCTGTCTTTGTACTCGATACAGATCAATTCAATGAATGATAGCAGATGATGATGTGTTCGTGTTTGATTTTTCCATACCGAATGCGAGCCAGCAGAAAGTTCTGGAATACATCGTAAAAGTTACCAGCCTGCAGGATACCCACGATTTTAGGCGAAAATTAAGTAGATGGGCTTTTAGTTTTGGTTAAATAATTTTCGTCGTGAGTAGCCAAGGCTACCTCTGCTTGTTTGTGAAGAGTAAAGAGTTGCATGTACAGTACATGTAAAATTACTTAGAAATTTTAAAAGGCAAAACTTCTATTAATTGCATTTTTACTGTAATTCTTCGTCAGATATAGTTTTTAATTTATTTAATTTTATTTATTTTCATTTAATTTTGTAAGTTCATTTGTGTATTGTCACTGTCACTCAAGCATGAAAAAATCATGAAAGAATTGATACGAATTCTAGCCAGTAAATGTGCTAGCAAAATAATTATTGTTGTTGTTAAACCAAAACTTATTACAAATATATTTAACAAATAAATAAGCCTCAACTGTGCTCTGTTCTGTTATAAAGCACGCAGGAAGCGGCGCGAGCACGAAAGAAGTGTAGGGGGAAACACGAGCCGATAGGCGAGTGTTTCTCCCTACTTCTTGAGTGCTCCGCCGCTTCCTGAGTGCTTTATAACAGAACAGAGCACAGTTGAGTCTTATTTATTTGTTTTATGATAAAAAAAATCCATGATTTCCTCACAATTGTACCTTTATTTTCCGAAACAAACATTCCATTTTACATCGAGAACAAACTGAACGTCGTCAGCACCCGTGCTTTGGACTCTGATAAAGCACGCTAATTCGAGCCAATCACAGCGCTGTTAAGAATGCTTCAAATGATTTGATTGGTCAACGAGACAAAAGCTGTCAAAACATCAAAAACTGAAATGAGCAAGAACTCAATTCGAATGCAAAACGAGTGCCTCAATGTTCACTTTTCAGTCCTTAAAAAAGCTTAAAATCTGAACTTTTTCAATGAAATATGGCCGAATTGTGGCCCATGAAAACCTGCAAGTTTCCAACATGACAATTGGAAAACAAACTGCTTAAATATTGCGGTTGAACCTTCACAAACTGCTGCGCTATGTTTTGTGAATGAAGATCGTCGCTTGTATTTACGGCAGCAAGAGGAGGATTGCCCGAACTGGTGGCAATGTTAGAAAGACTGGACTGTTGTGGCCGTCCACTCAGAGCATCGGAGAGGATATTCAAGCAAGCTTTCAATTGATCGCTAAATGACGAGCGTTGTAACTCTTCAGGCTTGCTTCTCTGCGATGACCATCGTGCCGAGATCGATGCTGCGAGATGGAGACCAGTGATCGCAGTTGCACGAACACTATGGAGAAGACAATTTGGAAATTTCCTTCATCATTCCTCCGAGGTTGTTAACACAGAGAGGTTTATTTTCGTACCAAACTCGATCTTCAACTCTGCGGATTGCGTAAGCATTCATGAGCTCCGTGCTTTGTACTCTCATAAAGCACGCTGTTTAAACCAATCAGAGCGCGTGTTATATAGACACTTTATTATAAATAATAATAATATATTAGTCCTTGCCTGACAATAAATATATTTCATTTGAGTCATCAAGTGTGAACTATGTCAGTTTGTATATGCAACATGAGTACACAATGTATGTTGTCATATGAAAATTGTTTGATGAAATCAGAAGTTGACAGCCCAATGGCCGAGTCAAATCAGGTAGTCGCAGAAAAATTTAAATTCACTTGAAGCATGGTTTCTATTTGAACAGATAATTGTGACAGGAGGAAGATAAAATGGACGAAATCTGTGTGTACAGAATGTCGCCTGTTTTATATATATCTTCCTCCTGCCCCAATTATTTGCCCTGGGTTTCCAAACTAGGGTTGTCATTGGTAGATCCAGTCTTGCATGCACATATACATCTATATACCATCTTCCTTTCTTTATTACATTTACCTAGTTGAGTTGCAAATCCTATAAAGGACAGTCCACAAGTCGATATGCTTAGGTTATAGTATATGCTTGGGTATACAAGGTGGATGCACAGACTTTAAAATTATTTGACTGAAACACTGGTAGAGATAGGCACGTTTGTGACCAAGAACACAACACAAGTTAGGACACTTGTCAGACTTGAATCTGGATGTTTGTATCCAAAGATCAATGAAAACATTTATCATTAGGCACGACCGTGCCTAGCCTTCTGCCATAAAATTATCTATAGTAGATGAAATTCTTGAGAATAATACATGTATCAGTAGCCTCTCTGGCTATAGACCCTCAGGGCTGAGCAGAGAGATATGCTGGGAAAACAGGGTGATTGAATGTAATTTTTGTCTGAGATTGTTCCATGAAATCATTTCAATAATAGTCCTGCTGTATTTTAGTGAGGTGTAGGGTGAGACAAATTACAAATGTCAAGTAAAAATGTACAGCAATTCTACAAACTAAAGAGATTTATTATCCAACATTTTTCAGTTTTTCTTTCTTGAAAACCAGACTTTGAACTGTGTTTTGCATTGTGCAGTCAGGACTACAACCAACCTGTTTATAATATTGGTTTTCCATAAACATCTTTTTTTGGATATTTAACTTGTTTTGTGTAGGGACAGGCTCCCATATAAGAGTGACAGTCCAGGGATACTTGTCAGACATTTTGGGAAATACCCCTGAAAGGTACCATAATCCATTTGTGGGGCTCAAGTTTATTTTTACCCTAAAAGCCAATTTAGACTGTTTTATTGATGAGTGATACAGTCCAACCAAGGGCCACATGCCAGAAAAAATATATATAGAGGATATTACACGGCGGCGCGAAGATATGAATTTTATTTTCGAGTGGTAAAAACAATATTTTACGAATGAGCGCAGCGAATGAGTAAAATATTGTTTTTCCCACGAGAAAATAAAATTCATATCTTCAAGCCACCGTGTAATTTTCTTTTTATTATATAGACAAAGCACAAACTTTATCCGCGAACTCTTGCAACTCGATGGCTGGACTTTCTTGAATTTCTCTCCTTTCGTCTTCACTTTCAAGGAAGTCCTTGAATAATTTTAAGTCATATGAAGTTTTCTTCTTCGTTTTAGCATTTTCCTACCGTCCTCAGTGAACGATTTCCGTGTCAGCTTCAAGTGAATTCACGAATCTATCGCTCGCCATTTTTCAACCGGCGTTTGGCAGCTTTGCACAAAAAGCCATGCAAAAGCGGGAAATTACGTCATCGATATCCTCACTAGTGAGGATATGGAAAATACGCCACTCGGGTCCCGGATGTAGTTTCGTATGAATTTTACGAGTGGTCTATTTTCCAGTAAAACACTCGTGTCTATATAATAAATAATAAAATTAATTAATTAAATTAATAATAATATTATAATAATTTTCAAGTTCTGTTTATTTGGGGTTTTACTTTGAAAACACACCCTAAGATAATATCATAATATGTAACAAAACATGATTTTCAACCCCAGGGTATAAATCTCAATATTTTTTTTCTAGATATAAAAACAGTGGTCAGCAATAATATTTTGGTCAGTTTTCCAGCACATCAACATTTGCTCCTGAACCATATACAAGTAACAAGGTCTCTTTGAATCTAGATCTAGACATCAGTGTTTCTTGACTATGCGGTGGGAGTCACAAATAAAAGTGATGGGGGTGATCGTCGGAAATTTCGAAAAGAACCCCCTAAAAGGTACCAAATCTTGTTTTGTGGTTGTGACTCAAATTCAATTTCACCCCTAAGAGGTGCCATTTCTAAGACAAAAATAGTTTTTGTCATATTTTTTTCCCCGGCTTAACCCTAAAAGGTTCCGGAGTAACTATAACGGTAGTAATTTTAGATTTCAACACCCCTAAGTGGTATTAAACCACAAATTTTAACCCATAAAAGATACAGCGATCACCCCCGTCACTTTTTTATGATTAACAATTTATATTTCTCATGTAAATTTAGACAGGTAAAAAATCAATTTATCATATATGTTCAAATCATATTTGGTATAACTCAAATTATTTGCATAAGACAATTCCCCATGGATGTAAAGCTTATTAAACATGCAACTAGAGGCGTAAACAAAAGAAAAGACCACCAGAATAAATAGTTTGTAATTTAATTATCCACTCACTTTAACCCACGTACTGCTGTATAAACTCTGTACAAGGGAAATCCATGTGTAAACTGAAGGGTATTTAAAATACAATCGCAACCACGTGTTCCATACGAAAACGCCGGTCCAACATTCATCTACTGCTACTAGTGTGTACATGTACAGTCCTTTCGATATAGCCTGCAGTTTCCGAGTAAATAATCCCGGCGGAACTGTGATCGCCAACTGAGATGATTCAGCTGTCGGCAGTACAAGTGTTTACCACAAGCTGTTGACTTGTTTTCTCTTTGTTACTTGATAATTTACAAAGGTGAGTTTTGTGTGATCGACTCACTGGCCGACTCGCCACTGAAAGAGGTCACGTACGTGATTTTCACGCCGGTAACCTTCTTCAAATCTGCAACGGTATATTCTCCAACTGATTTTTCAACCAAAACATCCATCGGATGGCTTTGGATTTCCACATTCTCCTTGTAAATTCCAGAGACGACTACTGCCTACGTCCGCCATCTTTGATTTTGGGTTCACTTCCGATTCAAATCCATTGTGTTTCAACAGCCAATCAAAAAAATTCCAAAAAATTCAAGCGCCCAGAATATTCCAGAGTCCGAGATTCCTTGGTGCTGACCAAAAGGATCGCGGCCTCTGGGAATGAGATTGGTGTCAGTGTGCAAACGTTTCTACGTCACAACCCTGAAATGCGATCCGTTTGGCCGCGCGGTAAATGGAACCACCTCGAGTCGAACTTCGTAGCTCAAAAAATAGTACAAAATGAAGCTTCTAGCCAATAAAACATTTCAATTCTGACTCATGAACTTAAATTTGTACTTTGTGAAATAAAAAGTTTTGTTTCATAGGCACTAATAGTCAGGTCCAGTGTGCTTGAAATAGCTAGTCTGTGACAAGCTCATTCAGGTTTCTATCGGCTGAGAAACCGAGATTGAGCCATCTAATTGTTTTAGCATACCGTAGAATTCTGATAGTAGCGTCCCCCCCCCCCCCCGAAAATTTCGCATCCCCGAAAGTAATGTTAATTTTTTATATTTCTATTAAAACCCGAAAGTAACGGCCCCCCGAAAGTAACGATCCCCCCGAAAGTAGCGGCCCCTTTGTTACCACTCAAAAACAGTAAAATTGGTAATGCGGTAGGTACTAGGTACAGACAAATACAACTTGGCAGTAACTTGAACGGACGGTTAAATTGGCAGGTGCAGGTGTAACCAGAATAGCCCAGAACACCCTTAAAAAGAGCTAACCCTAACCCTAACCTAACAGCTAACCGTTACTCACCTGTACTCATACCTGCACACTCTAGATACCGGTAACTCAGAGTCAAATAATACGAACATGTGTACCTGATGTAGTACGGACCGATTTAGAGGCATTTTAACTGTTACAGTTTGCTTTGTTAAAAAAAAGACGTAGATACATGTAGTGACTTAGGGAACGCGTCCAAATATCGGAATCAATCGGTACCCGATAATTCCTGTTTCTGTTTACATTCGGTACCGATTGAATCGGTGCCGATTGAAACGGAATCGGAAGATCTCATCGGGCAGTTCATCGGCATCGGAGTGGAGTGACCTTGATGCTAGGAATGTTTTAAAAGAGTCTGTCACATCAATGGACGTCTATGTGCAGTTCCTAGTTTCCCTCATACATGTAGATCGTTGAGCGGAAACAAAAATAGATCGTCAAGCTAGAAGTGAAAAAAGCATTAATGATGAATTCTCCACGGTATTGACAGTTATTGTGTGCAGCTACAAAATGTACTCACCGATAACTGGGCGAACATTTTCCATCAGAATGTTGAATTGTCGCTTGGTGCTACAATAGCTTGCTTGTCAAAACGTTTTACTTTAAATACTCAGCATATAAACGCCCGATCGCTCGATGCCTGCAATGTACATGTTTTCTAACTTTCATTCGAATATGTCTTTTAATTTTTAAAAGCGGTGCATGCATGGTAGAGGTATCGTTAAAACTCTGTTCAACCATGAAGGTTTAATTTAGGGAAAAATTAATCACAAATTAGGTAAAAAGGATATTCGCGCTATAAACTGTTGAAAACAACATTCCGTCGGTTCTCTCAACAAGATAAGCTTAGATGATCTTGTGCATCCAAAATGTAACAGTATGAATCCTATTGCTGTCATTCAAGGATACATTGTTATGCATGTTCGAGATCTGAGTCCTTTCTCGATAGATGGCTGGCATTATTATAGGCCCAGGCATACATGTATATATAGGAAACAAATTCGTAAAAAACATCGATCTGGAATCAATTTTGTTCCTTTTGTCGACCCGAAAGTCGGCGCCTTGTATAATGAAAATGCTGTTAAAACAATGCTGTTCCCAACAACATATGACTCGTAACTTTGTGTGAATTCGGAAACCAAAGTTAATATTCCAAGTTATTCCTTGATCGAAGTTATATATTCCGTGAAAAACGTATCGATGTTTGCGTTTATCGAATTCTCCAGAATTTCTCACAAGTCCCTTGGGACATTTGAGACATTTCATTGGTCAACTCTAAAAAGTGTGTTCAGTTCCACCAATAGGAACCTAGCTTGTCATTGATACATGATCTCCCAAAGTTTATACAGTACTTTGTTGACTCGAAATTGGTTTTATTATACCGTTGTTATCACTTTTTTACCGCGTTTTTCTGAGAACGAACTCGTGTCATTGGTTTCACCTGAAACGATGTGCACATTTGTGTTAAATTGCAAGTGCAAGCTTTTCTCACAAGCCGTTGTACGATCGTTTTAGCAAGCATCAGACGTGTCTAATGTTTGCCACACTGCTGAACAGCACACTGGGCTCATCGATAGATGTACTTTTATTTCAAGATGTAAAATGAAGAAAATAAAGGTCAGTCACGTTCGTGCATTATCATACATCGGCTTTGATTAACGGTCCTAACGGAAGATCGAGTTGAAAACTACAACGCAAAGAACACTGCATTCACGCGTTCTAGCTGTAGTTAAAATTGATCAGACATTTCTTTTCATTCATTCGGATTTATTTTTTGTTTCGTTTCCTCAGAAACGAAACGGTATTGTTTTTGATCCGATGTGAACTATTTACACAGTGGGGCTACTGTCCAATCAGAATAACCCTCGTAGCTTGCAATGTAAACATGTTCTAGCCAAGACAAACAAACTGGCGAACACATGTTGTTCAAGTATCGATAAAATGATCGCCACGGAGACAATAAGAAATTCAAATGTATTACAAATAGAAATATTTGACGACTGAAATGCTTCAAAGTTCGATTAAAGCGATGTATTGGCGAAAAATACAAAGATATCTGTTTCCGTGTTTAATTGTAATGTAAATATTCTAGCTGTATTTTCAACTTTGTTATTGACTTAATATCTTGGCTATTTCTAAAACAGGGAACCGAGAATGGGGAAACGGGGAATGAGGAACAGAAAGTCGAGGGAAAGATGTTTACGGGTTAATTGCTCGGGCCACACCGAGCTTTATTCGGATGTTTTTCGGGCCTCTCGGCTGGAATCGGTCGTCTTCAACGTCCCATACGAAAATAACGCCTAGCCAACGAGTACATGTATGAGCTGACGCAAGTTTTCACTAGGTAATTTCAAAAGTTTAAAGACTAGGGGAGGCAACTGACTTTGATTGTCGATTGTGAGCCAATTCCACACTCGCGACCGTGAAGCCGTGGACCCATAATACTCACCCTTGCCCCAGGATATTCTCAGCAAGTACTAAAACCCAGGTCTCCCCAAAGTTTCCCGACCTTCCAATCGTTCCGGAAACGAAACACTTTCTTTTTGAAATAGCTCCTTGTTTAAAGTACTGTGATTATACCTCAATACCTTGATTGCAACAAGTAAATAAGCTTAAATGGAAATGCAATTTCCCATTCAAATAAGCTACGTCTGCAAAATGTAAACAAGATTTTGATCATCATCAGATCATCGAATTGAATATCTCAAACTCAAATACTGACAACTGCTTTCCATAATTCTATCATGTCACACAGCGGAAACAGAGGTCAAATGTTGTTGCTGATTGAATCGGTGCAGATTCTATCGGAAACGGCATCACAGGGCTCTCAACACATTCCGATGCCGAACAATCGGGAAATTGATCGGTACCGATTCCGATCATCGGATTCCCGCCCGATATTTGGACGCGTCCCCTTAGTGAATAACTAGCATGTAATCTAAACAACTTTATAATATACAATGAGCTTTCCATATGTCCTCTTTTGTGTAAACTGATGGCTGCTGAATTACAAACGTTTTCTAAGCATCCGAAAGTAACGGCTACCCAAAAGTAACGGCTACCCGAAAGTAGCGGCCCCTTTGGCCTGCTAAATTTGAACGTAACGGGGCTGCTACTATCGGAATTCTACGGTAACCCACTGACCGATCTATCAATCAAAAAAAGAGATATTTTCATTTCATTAAGTTGATGCATTATTTGTGCAATGATAGCTGTTCTTCCGAATGGTTCAGAATTCTTTATTACTCATCGATTTATCAACATAAACATATTCTAGTTCTGCTAGTTCTAGGTTCGTAAAAACATGGCGGGTCCTAACACCTCATAGCATTTCTAAGTTAATCTTGTGCATGCCCGTCGTGACGTAGCGAGCCACAGGACACCTAACCCTAGTCCTTCTAAACAATAGCTAATGATGCATGCTGAATTGCACGAGCTCTGACAAACTGCTGAGTCTATACCGATAATTAGATGGCCCCTGTGTAGCCAATTAATCAGATTGCGTGCTGTACCTGATCAAGCCTGCAAATTAGCGCCGGTCATCAGACATTTGTCTGGTAAATTTGAGGTTTTGACTGGCGAACGCTCAGTCTGGCCGGACACGCTGACCGGGCTCTTCAGTGAGTGTTACGAGGTGAAATATGAAAAAAATATACTTTCACTCAAGAATGCCAAACATAAGCTTACTTTCTTGCGAATCGCCGGCTATATTGGCGACTAAAAATTCTGCTTTAGTAGCCACTTTGCAACTACATTTCTCTACGATTTAGATTATAAATTCAAAGATTAAAGTTCAAAAACAATTGCTCTTGTCTTGTTTGGCTGTCAGTGCAGTCATATTGCTCCATCTTTTTGTTTTGCTGTAAAGATATCATCTCTCGACTTCAGAAAACTTGAAAATGGCTGCCGTGTTTAAGTCGCCCTATAATGCATTGCGAGCCCTGCGTTATTGCGTATGTCATGTATGCCGATATATTTTGTCTCTGGAAATGTGGCGATTGTGTTTTACAAAGTTTATAGCGGCTGGAGAGTCTCAACATGTTTTAATTTAGAGTTTGTGGTAAGATTGTTCGTTCAACCTAGCCTGGCGACTAAAAATGTGCATTTGGGGACTATTTTTTTCCAAAATTAAACAATTTCTTTTTTTTTTGCTCAGAATCGTCCAAAACGCATCTAAGAGAATTATACAGTAGTTTTATTATACTGAAACAGATTGTTCTTTCAAATTTTTAAACTAAGTGTGGGAAAATTTTTTTGTCCGACCAGACTGGCTGCATGTCAGGTCAAACCTTGTCCCTGGCCTGACATATGACAGGTTTATAGAAAAAAATTATTTGCAGGCTTGGATAGTTGGTCAATGAGTTATGCCAATAAATGTGCTTGTCTCGTTATAATCTAAATCGATGTTAATTGGCTAAATATCGAGTACAGTGGAACCTCGATATAACGATGTGCCAAGGGACTGACCAAATTAGATCGTTATATCGGGAGATTGTAATAACGAATTCCCGATATAACGATTTTTCGGGAAAAGAGCCAAAAATATTGTTATATCGGGGTATTGTTAATAATTGATTTTTCATGTACTGTATAAATTCCTATCGTAACAAGCTGTTGATACACACGTTAAAGTCCTTATGCAATGAAAAGTATTTCCCGGGAGTATTGTCATATCTTTTCAAGTGTTAAGCCTCCTTTTTCATCGCACAATGATTGATTTTATCGTTATATCAGGGTAAATTTTATGTTTGGGCTGCCAGATTGTGATCGTTATATCGGGAATATCGTTATATTGAGTATCGTTATATCGGGAGTTTTCTCCATACATTTACTGTAACATTTGCTGGGCTGTCAAATGTTGATCGTTATACCGGGAACATCGTTATATTGAGTATCGTTATATCGAGGTTCCACTGTAGAATGAAAAAGTAAGCCATTGGTACTCAACAAGCGATGCTCCCTGTATGAGTTCGAAATAAAGAATGATAATCTATCAGGTGACAGCTTGGCAAGCACGCAATGCTTATAGTCACGCGACCATGAGGGAAAATGTTAATTGGTTCCCAGGTTCCTGGATTGCCGATCTGTCTGGACCATTAGTCTCTACTATAACTATAATTACAATGATAACCCCCGGGGCCGAGGATTAAGTGCCGCATGGTGGTGGGGGTAAGCAGCAAACAGGAATCAGCCAGCGCGAGGAGGTACATGTATCCATGGCAACCCTGACACAGCCCACCAACCAGGCATCCATCACACTGAGGAACTCAGTGGAAAAATTACCTGAGTGAACATATACTTGCCATCTGGGAGGGAAGGGTCGGGAGTGAAGATCTGCAAAGATCTGCACTGAACAAGTTAGCAGTGATCAGCAAATGCAAGCAAAGTAGCGCTGTAAAGGCCGCTGAAGGCTACTGGGCAACTCCGCAATTGTCTTGAGTTTAGCTTTACCTAAATTTTTTGCATTTAGCCCAAGTGTTGATGATAAGCCTGAGAGAGTATTTTAAACATACAGTGTACACTGTAGGGTTCCAGATATGTTTTGAAGGTAAGGTGTCAATGAGGAATTGTAACGGGCAAATAGATGTGAGCCTCGCCAAATGTAGGGAGTTTTCCATTAATTTGTTGGGTGAGGTAGCTGACCTTGTCGGGATTTTGACCTGGTACAGTCTGACATGTAATTTTCAGCATCTACTGAGTGTGCAATGTTGTTAACATCTTCAGAGGTCCTAAACAGTGGAATTATAATCCAGGATCAAGTTATCATGCATAAAGTACTTCTTATTGCAGGTAAACACTGTAGTAACCTACAAAGTTTATAGCTCAAGTGAAAGTTCTATAAACTGATCTATTTTTGAAACAATAGTTGTAGTTATAATTAACGGTATATATGGATTTTGACAAAACACTGAACCCCCAGTTAACTGTCTTAACTGACCCCTTCTAAAAGTCACCGTGAAAAAAAACAACTTGTAAACAGTGACAGTTGATTTTATACTTTAGTGGTGGCCGAGACACGCTGGCCTAATGGTTAGCGTGTTGGACTCCGGACTGAGCAGTCCGGGTTCTAGCCATGGCCGGGGTGACTGTGTTGTGTTCTTGAGCAAGATACTTTACTCTCACAGTGCCTCTCTCCACCCAGGAGTATAAATGGGTACCGGCGACAAAATGCTGGGGGTAACCTGCGATGGACTTATAATACTCCTATTCGCTTCATGCTACAGAAACCGGGATAAGCTCTGACTGGCAGTTGTGGGCCTCTATATACACATGTAGGCTCGTGAAGACTTTACCTACCTTTTAGAAACTTTATGTGAGAATCTGAATGATTGAAATGCATTCACCAGTCCGGGAGGATACCAGTTCTGGAAGAAACGAAAACAATTGTTCTACGTCACGAAACGTCACCGATCAAAACATTGGATCGCATTTCATAACAAGATTCTCTTCAGCCAAATTCAAGATGGCGGACAAGCGCGAGGAAAGTGCATACGATTTTCTTTTTATTTCGTGCCGTAATGAGGCTAGAAATCTATTTTCTTTGTCGTGTTAGCAGCTTCGAAGTCGTAATAGCTTTCGTTGAGCTTATTACTTACACAAAAATGGTAGGAGTTCGCTTTCTCTTCTCGTATAAAGTCAGTCTTTTAGTTATCAAAAAGCTTAAGCTTATAAATATTTAACATGCCGTTCTTCGGGATGTATTGCTCAACATAAATACCAAGATCATGGGGGAAGCCCTCCTTGTAAACAAGAAATTGGTATGTTTCCTTTCTTTACCGTATTCTATTTCCTCAAATTAGTATTTTATTCCGTTAACTCAACTGGCTTTATCGTGTCTATATGCGATGTGTTCATAAAAGGCGCCCCTTCTAAAACTGAAAAATATGGATTGAGCTTGTCATGTTATCGCATTTAATACATTCATAGACTTCTGATTTTTTAATAAGTGTTTATTTATAAAACACAAGCATAGAGCTTTTAATTTTGTAGTCTAATACTTAGTTATAGTAATGCTTGTACCAAAAAAGGTGGACCTTCTCTCATTTTAATATACTAAGTAGCATGGAACAGTAAATGTGGGTCTGAAATTGTTTTGCAGTCACACTATATTGCCCTTGCAAGAGTCACCTGAAAATTTGTGAATTCAGTGACAACCAAAGTGGAAAAGTACATGTATGTACTGTTCATGTTTATAAGTCTATCTCAGATCTCTCAGATCCCGAAGGGTGTTAGAGGGTTTCAAATCGTACTATTTATTAAAGCCGATTGTTGTTAATATGAACACTGAAGCAATAAACTTGACACTGAAGTAATAGAATTGAGTGTCTGCATTGAAACATTGCAGTTTATGGTCTTTCTGGAACAAAGTGAACTGTCTGTAATATTTCAGTCTATGTATTTATCAGGCTGGACTGTGGACTGTAATTTGATAAATCATTGGTTGCAATTCATTTCCTCTAAGACTGGGAACTGTAAATTTGTTCTTGTTATCTAGACATAAATGAATATGTGAATGAAGAAATAACCAGTCGCAATGTTTCAGGTCAATACTATTGTATTAAATCTCAGCAATCCATCTACATCTTTTGTTTTTTCCTTCCTCCCTCCACCTAGAAACAAAACACAAAAACACTTTTTAATTACTTGCTTTAATTTGCATCCCATAACTATCGTAAATACATGATTCGATTTTTTGAGCATACATGGGGTGGATTCACAAAGCCCTCCTAAACTAAGATGTATCCTAATTATTGTTTCCTAATAATAGCCTATTGTTAGGAAGCAATACTTAGGATACATCAAAGGATTTATGAGGGCTTTGTGAATCTGACCTCTGGAGATTAAATAAAAGGAAAAAACCCCAAGTCATATCTGGCACAACCCAGAGACTCTCTAGACTCTCTAAGAAAAAGAAATACATGAATATTATTATAAATGTCCCTGACAGGTACTGTAATCCTTGTCTGTGCATGGTGGGGATAATTGAGCAGAGGGGGCGCTGGGAAAGATGGGAAGGAGAGGAAAAGTAAAGTGACTTTTCTTATCCTATTTTTATCCTTGCTGTCATTCCCCGCTCATGCTTTGTGCTCATTTCAAGCTCCCTCACATGTTAACTAATATTTGCCAACAAACCTGTACTTCCATCTCCTCTCCTTCTTCGACACATTTTAGCCCTGTGGTTATTTTTGTGATGGTTTCGTCCACAAAACCATCCATTACAAGGAGAACCCATTCACACGGGATGTAGGCCCCCCTCCTGCCTGCTTGTTTTTGACTCACTTTTGTGAGGCAGGAGGGGCTTTTGTCGTTGTGGGTAATCCTGTAACCACACTATAAAACAAGAAAAAAAACAACAAAGTCATGATGACTAGGCTATCTTCACTACAAATGTTGCTCAAAGTATGAAATACTTTTACATAGTCATTTTATGTCACAAATCATCTGGTTTTATTTGATAAAAAATGCTAATCTCTCTCTGGATTTATGCGGCAAGAGTTCTCTACAATTTGACAATGAATCTCCATTTCTTAAAAATCCTGTAGAAAGTCAATAACACGAAACAAAATTTAGCAAAGTAAACTACAGTAGGAGCATGAAAGATATCAGCATAGCTTTAAAACAGCGATTGGCAAACACTGCCAAATTTATTTCGAAGTAGAAAAATATAAAATAAGTTCCTATAAGCTTACTCTCACTGATTTATCACACCTTCACATGTGCTTACTAGCTGTTACTAGCCGTGAAAAACATTGCCTAAATGCCTCACAACGCTAGTCGCTGAGCGAACATAAGCGCTCTTGCCCAGCTCGAAGCGATGCGTCAATGAACGCATATGAGCAGAGCATCCAAGCAGTCAACTTTAAAAAGTGTTACCATTTTTCCTAGGTGGTTACCAGCGACGAAACTTTCCAAAAACAACCCTTATCAACACTACATTCGAGGAAAATTGTTCTCTTGGTCTAGAAAATTCTCCATGTCAGAGAAAATAAAACACAAATACATGTACTTACATTTCATGCCCGCCAACATGGCGGCGGCGTTCACGATCCACGAACTTTCGTTGCTAAAATATTCGTTGTTAAAGCTTCATTCCTCGCCAAAACACAACTGAACACGTATCCATCTTGTTTCTACCAGATTTGCTACACAAAGTTCCCGGATATTGCGCGTAGAGGCTGGTAAGGAGCTTTTAGAATGAGCCCCAATTTCTCTCTATTATTTTTGGCGATTTTTGCTTATTTTCGGTAGAACAAAAGAAATATGACGTCACACTTTCTTCCAGAACTGGTATCCTCCCGGACTGTTCACAAGGGTTTTAGAGTTCATTAGACAAATAGTTTTGTGCAAATGGAGTCAGCAAATCCATTTGTCTATGAACTCTACTAACACCCTCATGCATTATTATTTTTATAATCAACTGTCAAATCTTGTGACATTTGCTTTTGAAAATGACGGTACTGAGTGGTTGAAACGTCAAGAAATTATATATATAATATTTATACTATTTTATCACTTATTTTAATTTATTTTTCTTGTCTAAATCTACATGAACTGTTATTATAATATTTATTAAATAATAATTAATAATTATTATTGTTATACTCTGGTGTACATGTACATTTTGTATGCAGGTAATTCTCACATAGATCGGTGTATGTGATACTTTATTATATGACATAGCATTTTAGAGCGCACAAAGATGAGAGCAAATATGAGACCGTATTCAATAGGTCTTAGTCCCCCTGACCTCGTGCTACGGAAAACACTGTTGAAAGCCTATATTTTAGGAAAGATATTACTGTTGTATAATAAACAATTTATTCAGCGGAAAGTTGTGTAATACGGCTGGGCATTTTTACTCGTCAGTGTTTATTTTTTCTCACCTAAAGGTTCAAAAAAATAAAAACTGGCTCGTCAAAATACCCAGCCATATTACACAGCTTTCCGCTGAATAATCTCTTTATATACATGTATATACACTGTATAGCATAAAGTGTGTAAGTTATCAAATGAATGTAACCTGAATTGATAAAAGAGTACTAACATGTACATATTTAATATTTTAAAATCTCCAGTGAGTCAAAATGCCTTCAGAGATTTGGAGAATCTCCAAGAGTTCAGGTAAGTCTTTGTAAAACTTTGTAAAACTTTGTACTTGTACACTCACCACTAGCAAACCAGCAGGCTAAGCACAACTTTATAATAGCTACCGTATTTCCTCTGTTTAGCCCCCTCCCTTTATTAAGCCCCCACTTTCAGGGATAAAAATATTAGCAAGCCCCCTCCCTCCATTAAGCTCCCCTGGTTTCATATTTGTATTGCAGGAACCGTGAACTTAAAACTACCCACAATACCTTTCGGGATTGTCGCGTGCGCTTTTTTCTGACAACCTTTCTCGAAACAGCTGTATGTAGAGTAAGGTAAAGCCGCACTCGGGCCAAACTAGCCCACACTGCTGGAGCTTATCCCGGTTTCCGTAGCATGAGGCCGACTAGGAGTATCGCTACTCCCTCTGGATGCTAGACCATCGCAGGTTAACCCCCCCCCCCCCTAGCATTTCGTCGCCAGTACCCATTTATACTCCTGGGTGGAGAGAGGCACTGTGAGAGTGAAATGTCTTGCCCAAGAACACAACACAATGACCCAGCCAGCACTCGAACCTGGACCGCTCGATTCAGAGTCCACCGTGCTAACCATTAGGCCATTGCATCTCCCACATATGTACAGTAAACAAGATGACTTTCATGGTTTGTTTGAACATACATGCATGTATGATGCACAAAAGCTTGTATTGATGGTGAATATCAATCAGCCAGTAACTGAAGCATGACACAGCAACTTTTGAAATATTTAATAAGCCCTCAATCCCCCCCTCTATTAAGCCCCTTCTAATAAGCCCCTCTTTGTGAGACCTAAAATTAATATGCCCCTGGGGGCTTCAAAGAGGAAATACGGTATAAGAAATTCAGTCAAGCCCATATTTAGTCAGGATTTTCTTTTTATATGACATAATGTATCAGTCTAATATACCCTCCCACTTCTTACAGAAGGTCAAGCCAAGGGAAAGCCAAGGGACAGTGAGTTCCCAGAGGCATAAATTTGGCTGGTGGTGGGGAGGGGGGCAATCCGACAAACACTCCTTGGGGAAGGGGGCTATGAATATTTTATGGTACAACCCATTGCAGTTAAACTTGTATTAAATTTATCAACCAGCTTTAATTTGATCAGCAGATGCAGAGAGGGGCAGTAAAGGGCTGACAATTGGCTTTCTGGGAAACAGTGGTAAGAGCTGAACTTGGCATTACATAATATTATGTAATTAATTAATGCATAAATTAATAAATTGTTGATCTATATGCACCTATTAAAATAGGTATATGATCAAAACTAAATTCCCTGTGGTTACAAATATCAGGGTTCCAGATATGTTTTAAAGGAAAGGTGTCAATGAGGAATATAGATATGGACCTCACCAACGTATATGAAGTTTTCCATTAATTTATTGGGTCAGCTACATGTAGCTGACCTTGTTGAATGGGTCTTTTACCTGAGACCCCTCTCTTATCTGGAACGCTGAAACATGACAAGTTGATTGATGCCTGATCAGAAGTGATACCCTTGCAAAATGAAAATCTGAAGCAGAAATTGCATGTTATGTAACTATGCTTAGAATGAACAATTTTATAATGATTACAAAAACAATTTTACAGTGTGCAAATCAAAACCTGTTGTCTAAAAATAGTCCCAGCTGACATGTAATTTTCAGAGTGCTTACAACTGTTCCTGTGCATTTCTGATTGGTTTGTAGGAATAGGAATCTTTGGGTCCATTGTTATTTATCTACCATAAATAGTATTTGTAGAACTTATGGAAAACAATTCCAAGCCATATAAGACCCCACCTCATCTTATTTCAGTGCTAAGCCCCCCCCACCCCCCCCCCCCCCATATTAACTACTGCATAAAGCTAAGTCAGAAGGACAAATATTCAATGTTTTATTATGTAGTTGTTGTATTTGAAGATAGAAAAATCGAAATAATGAGCATATATAAAGACTTTTTTAAAAATTAAAACCAATCAAAGCTCTCCCCTAAGTGGACACCCTCGGGAAGCAGAAAAAGTATACGCAAAACTGGAGCTGCCGCTTTATCTTTTTGGATATATTTTCTTCGTGTTGACAAAAATAAACATTTCTATAAGAGCTCTGTTTCTACCAATTTATAAACATAGGCACGTAAGGCGTGCGTTGTTGCTGTTGAGTATAGTTATCGATAGTTGTTGGAGAGACTTGAGGGCATGTTTTTGCAATTTCTAATCTTAATCTTAAAGGAGATAGTCACGATTTGTTTTGAATCTTGAAAAACTTGGCCAATATTTCTTCAAGTTCGCATTCACAATCCGTCTTAATCCTCAACCGTCCTTGTTCCTGTTTGGTTTATGTCACCTCTTTGGTGTTTTTCTACCTTAGTAAAGTTATAATTTTGAGGGCTTTCTTCATATTTGTAGCGTTATTTTGCCACTTCGCAGAAAAGACTTAAAAATATCGTGACATAGCTCCCATTTACTTCCTAAATTCGTTCCCGTATAATCTAAGCAAAACGTTAGTTGCTGTTTTGTCCTATATTGGGGAAAATCGCATCCCCAAAAAGGGCAATTTTTTTTTTATTGCAAACGTATGTAATTTGATACGTTTGTTTTTCTCGCAAGCCATAGTTAATAGAGCGAAATGGTTATGAAGCCCGGCAAATTAAGTTCTTTGTTATATGTTTTTGTTCGCTTTTTTTGGCCGTGACTGTGCACAAAACCTGACAAAATACAATAGGTGTTTACGTGTGTTCAAGGAAAACTAACCAATAGAAACGTTTTGGTTACGTAATTTATGCATAGTGTACGAGTGCCAAAACAAAAGATTGTACACGGTCGTGGACCTTCCAACCTAAATCTTGCCATCTTTGTTTGCTCTTTGAAGTTTCTCGGGCTTCATAACCATTTCCCTCTATTAACTATGCGCAAGTGTATGTAATGTAATTTCAATGTTGATACTTTGTTGTTCTTGCAAGTGTAACTTGATACTTTTTTCTTGCAAGCGTTTGAAACGTGATTTTTTTTTTGTCACAAACGTATGTAACATGATAGGTTGAAACCTTGTTCTAGGAAAACACATTTTGGAGATGTCTGATCTTCCTGCTCCTTCTAAGTGCGATGGAAGTGAAATATTTAGACTTTACACTAAACAAATAAAATCTACAATGAAGCAGACACTGTCTGTACGGCCCCAATTCTTTATTCTCTATTATTCTGTAACGATTCGCAACCTACGTAACATGTACAAGCTCTCAACTTTTCTCGTCGAATTATCTGCTAACCAATTTCGCATCAGTAAAAAAAATATCCGCAGACATGCGCAGTAAACAAAAAAAAATATAACAATAGGCTCTCAAGATCCAAATAGCTTTACTCGTTTACTCTATCTCTGTTACCAAGTGAATGTAACGCCGAAAGATACGCCAAGCTTTTCACATTTCTACGTCAAGCAGCCAAGGTTTACTAATTATAACATTTGAAACTACAAAATCCTCTGCTGAAAAACTCACCAAGATTGCCGCTATGATAAGCGGCAAAGACGGTAACAAAGCTCATTTGTACGCCAGCTGGTTTAACTTGATATACAAGACGCACTGTACTGCCTTAGTCACCCACCGGCCAAATACTCAGTCGAGTAGATCGTAATGTACACCATTAGGGACGCACACTTTTTAAACACGCCGAAAACTGATCTTAAATGTAACCTACATAAAATGCGCCTTACAAAATAGAGAAATATTGCAAATATATAAATACCTGCACCACTTTTTACAAGACCAAATTGCAGACGATTTAAGTGTTGCCAAATTAAAACAACAATTATTCTCTTGGTCTGTTATAATTATTCACCCTACGCTGAGACACGAGAGACCATCAAGTTATCATAATTTGTATTCATTTGATGAAGTACTGCGTACGATTTGATCCGAATTTCATACTTCCGCCTTTTCAAAACAGACACGAGATCGCGATCACCAAAATCGAAGTTACCAGATCGCTTCGTTTGATTATATTCTTCAGCTATGTTATGATCATGAAAGAAAATCTCCTTATATATTGTAAACTGCTGGTAAAGATCGAGAACAAACAAAACAAGGTTTACTTACCGCAACGTTCAGTTCAGTTCGCTTTTAGAAAGTGAAAGAACGAAAATTTCGCCAGGGGCGTTCTAGTCTGCGTGCAGACGTCGAAGCAAAGGAAATTGGAGAACTCTGCACTCAGGCGAGGGGGTTTCCATCCTCGGAGAACCAGGGGCAGATAGTGGGGGCGAGCGAATGGCCGCTCTTTAAAATCGCACGCAAATCTTCTCGCATACAATGCACCTTTATAAACGACAATTTCATTGGTTGTTTATGGTAGCTCAGCCTGATGGCTGTGACATGCAAAAATACATTCAAACTTTTTCTAAAAGCACCGACTTAGGACTATGACTAGTTTTCTAGGAAAAATTATAGCACAATAAATTATTCAAAGAGGTTCACAGCTACATTAAATTGATGAAAAATATTAGGTGTCTGAAACCCTTTATAATAGACAGTTTTTTGTTGTTTTTGTTTTGTATTTTTAAATACGACAATGTGTTAAACTTTATCAAAAAGATCAAATTTCACCGAGTATTAAAATTATTTATTGCCTCAAAAGGTCACAAAATAAACCTCCATTTTGGATGTTGCCATGGCAACCAATTTTGACGTTATACACACCTTGACTCTGTCCAAAGAGGATAGAAAGGTGATACTTTCCTTAGAATACATAGTGTTGCCTGGCAAACGGTGCAAATCCGGTGCTAGTCAACCTGTTGCCAAGGATGATGTCAGCCCAAACTTGTCATCACCCTAAGAGTAATTTTTTACGCTAGTAGTGCTGCACGCGGGATTTTTGCGACATTGCGCTGGCAACCAATTTAACTTTACACATCCGGATCTGATTATGTTCAGGTGTTCCTCGGTAACTTCATCGAGTTAACTGTGATAGATTGACTAAGACTGTGAATTGAGCTAAGTAATGTAGCTCACCGTGCGTCTTAACCCAAATTGTTAAATACTCAATCACTAATACGTTATTGGTTCATTGTCAAAGCGGTGGCCCCGGTTATAGTAGTCGCACTGTAAGTAAAAAGATTGAGCGAAGATTAATCCGAAGAAAACGTTGTCTTGCTCCCTTTCATTTTTTTTTTCATTCAGCTTGCCAACTGAAGACCGCGCCAGACATTTTGCCGGCACACTTCATCGTTTTCTTGCTGTGGTTTTACCTCCCTCAGTATTTTTTAACAAAGGACAGGCCTATTAGCAGCCACATAATCCTTTAGTGCACATATCATAATCTGGAGCGGAACAGCTTATTCAAAGTGAACCAAGGAAATAATTGTCTAATAAAGAAATAAAAATAAAAGCTCCAAAGGAGGCCTAAATTAGAGACGGATGCTTAATAGAGAGGGGGGAGGGGTTATTTCAAACCACACATTTTCGAAAAAATTCACATTTATTGAACTGTTCAAACTTTACTATTACACCACTAACTAAAACAGAACAAGAAATGGGTTATGTAACCCTAACTGAACGATAGTTCTGGAAATTAAAGACCACATTTCAATACCAAGTGACTGAAACGCTAGAAAATATTGCCTGACGGAAAGGGGGGAGGGGTAATAGAGATGGGGGGCTTATTACAAAATCTGACTTCCAAAGGGGGTGCTTAATAGAGAGGGGGGCTAAATAGAGCTTTTACGGTATGTAACTAACTAACAGGTAATTTCAACTGAATATTCAAGGGGAGAGTTTGTCATGGGACGTATTTCTCGTTCTGGGGAGGGTACAGGCAGTAATTTTGACGCATCTGGTGTAGTGGTAGTTCACAAAATGAACACGGTGTTTTAGCGCGATGGTAAGAGAAACCAAGAACATATGTTTGCGCGTACCAAAAGAAAGTTTGATACGTTATTCAGCAAATGGCATTTATTAAAATAGATCGGTGATATTCCAGACGACTTTCGGTATTGATTTTACTTAGTTACATGAGCGCTTTTTTCTAATGAGTTTCTGAATGCTCCATAGCACTTCGGTGTTACTAAATGATTGTCTAGTTAATTGATTAATAGATTAATTAATTAATTAATTAATCAATCGATCGATCGATCGATTGCATTTAGTCAATATTCTAAGGGACTGGTCAAAAAGTATGGGCCGGAGCATTTGGAAATGTGGTGGCTAAAAAACACATGGCCCCACCCCTGCCTTTTGGCACAAAACTGAGTGACCCACCCCTAAATGAAGGTTGAAAATTACATGACCCAACCCTTATAAAACATGACATTTTTGGTGGTGATTTTTTTTTAAATTTTTTTAAAATTCTTTTTAAACAAAGTACTAGTGAGCAGCACACAGCAACGAAATCCTTAACCATTAGAAATCAAACAAACGGCATAAAATCAAAATGTCGCTAACCTTTTTGGGGAACGGAAAGTGATCCATTGACAAGGAACAAGCCTTAGACCGTACAGTAGGTTTCACAACTTTTATTCAAGTCAACACATTCACTCTTTCAGTATTGATTGAGGGAATCCTGACTCATCTGGGAACGGCTTCTCACTGTAGAGACATAACAAAAGGAAAGAGTCAATAATATATGTTATTGAACTACTACACGTGCAACAGCTTGCTCGGTCCGTATTGCCCGTTCCGACGTTCAAATGGAGACTGGGGACGAGTTTTTAAATTTAAATTTAATTAAAAATTGGAGCCCGTCACAAGAAAGATCACATTAAAATTAGTCAAAATTAATTAATTAATTAAAATTAGTCAGTTTACCAAGTTGAGGTTGTTTCGTTAGATCTGCAACCATGTAGAAGGCTTTCAAAAATCAGAAAAATTAGAGACTTTGTATGGATTTGGGGGACGCCATCTCTGAATTAGAGACGTTTGTATGGAATTTGGGCGACCTTTGACAGCTCACAGCCTGGTTACTATGCAATGTAACATAACAAAACTTGGTGAACTTACTCATTTTCATGCGATCTTTATGGTGATGGGATTATTTTTTTAATATGAACAATAGGTAAACTAGTGCCAGTTCCTTTTGAACTTCGGAACGGGCAATCGAGTTCCAATCACAACTTGGGGGTACTCAGTGACGGGGAGGTGCGAATGAGGAAATTCTTAGACCTCAAAAAGGTCCAGTTAGGCTAAAACTAGACCCAAATATAGCCCGCCAAAACGGCCCAGTATCACCGTAATCCACCAAAAATTCCCCCTTTTTTCTCCGCTAAAAAAAATAACGGTAATAAAATATCAATGGAATTAGAAATAACAAATACGAGAACGCTTAGGGTAAGCTTTTTATTCGAACCCTAAAAAAATCCCTCCCAAAATCTTTATAACCAAAATAATCTGTCAGAACATTTCTAACCCCCCAAAACTCCAAGAAATCCCCAAATCACTAATTTCAACCCCCAAAAAGCCTTCGCACCTCCCCGGCCATTACTAATATACCAGCGTACCCCCCTGGGATACCAACTCCTAATAATTCCTCCATGAAATATGCAAAGCAATCGGTTATTGTGACGTATTCAATATTCTCTGACTGGAAAATACAAACTTGACAGTTTGCTACAATTTATTAATCGCATTACGTTTCATTTTAAAATGCACTCACTGCAGGACAGCAAACGTCTCCAATTTCGGGGCAGGTTTCACCCGTAGAAGAACCAAAGGCACAGAATGGTCCTTCTTCACAAGTACATCCAAACCGTTTCTCATGATTGTGTTTTCCTGTGAATGGAGACGGCCGTATATAGTACCAGAGGTCTATAACTAGAGCGTTTCCATTCTAGCATTGCGCGCGGCCCATCAGATTCGCAGTTAGGCTATTTTTAGACATTTTTCGCGCGAAACCAGCAGCCAATCACGCACCATGCCTGAAAAATATGGTCAGTGAACACTAGCTCGACAATTTTTGTTCAAGACGGTTTGTTCGTCGATTGAATAGATGGCTAAAATTATTAAACCTTGGCCCTTCTAAATCAAACAAAAGTTAATTCTACTAAATAATGCGCGAAGTTTGGAACGAAATATTTAATGGGAAATGCGCCTGTAAATTGTTCAACTAATGCGACTGAAAGAGCACTAAAGGCAGCCTGAAATTAATTTTCGATAATTTACGGGAAGATCAGATCCGAAAACCGCGGACACAATTAATTCGTCCAAAGAATGAAAACCTGTTTACAAAACAAGTTTAAGCTTAGTCTATTCAGTATTGTTACCTTGTATTTCGAAGAGGCTTGTTAATTCGCAGCTGAATTAAGTTTTTAAAATCAGCACAATAAATATCCATGGATCAGATATAAGCTTATAAGACGGCAGTTCGTCAAGCGTTCGTGACAGTCCAATCATTCAAAGATCACTTTACAGTGAAATTATCTTCGAAGACCACTCTCTTTCTTTTCATCCATGTAGATATTGAGGGTTTCCTTTGTTCTTTTACTTCAATGAACTTGATTTTAAGCTCAGTTTCGTTTCAACGCTTAATTCTGTAGTCGCGCAAGTTTTGCCCGTATAAACAAGTGAAACCTTCGGCTGCGTATACACTCTTTTTTTTTATAAGAACGTCTAATTTTCGAGCTGAGGCTGAACCAAAACGAATGTTCTTATTTTTTGGGCGATTTCAGCCTGAAAACGTTCTTATAACATGTTACATGGTATAGAATTTCACAAAAAAAAAGATTCGAACGTGAAACCCAGGAAACTCTGCAGGAAACCTGTATAAAAGATCAAAACACAGTCTAAGCGGTTTTATACATGTTTGCCATATCATGTTGTTACTATAAAAAAAATTGCATTCAAGTATTTTGAGCTCATTTGAACTGCGTATTCACTGAGATATTTGAAATGTTACATTTTGTTAATGCTTTGAAAGGATACTGGAATATGTATTTAGAGCTCGATGCAACAAACAAGTGAATACAAATGTTCTTAGCTAAGTCTCAACCTGGCTATGTTCTTAGCATGTTTCTTAAACTTTTGGTCAATCTCAGCCTCAAACGTTCTTATAAAAAAGGTTGTTATATAAAAAAAAAAAGAGTGTAGCTGTCCGTTCAACTTGTAAAATGAAATAATGTTCAGCTCCACAATTATTTCGCACCATCTGCACAATTTTCCAGAATATACGAAACTTTGGAGAGATTGAGCGAAGATTAGATTAGACCCCGTGTGGTCTGACCTCTCGTAAGCGACCACCTCCCATAAGCTCCGTTATAAAAAGGACGATTGTACCTCCTACATTTCACACCTTTCAGGTGCGTGATGCAAACTTGGACTTAATTAAAGCTGCTAAACATTCTTCAACAGTCTTCATGAAACCAATAAAAAATAAGATATAAATTGCACATGTTTTATAAACGCATTTTGTCAGTTACGGTCGTAGAAAAGCACCGTGTTGCTTTTGGTGGTTGATCGACCCCCCTTTATACCTGAAATTATTGTTTAAACAAGGCAAACTCGCCAGCAAACAGGACGTATCAGTGGACTTTAATCCTTGTGTACAATGTGTACAATAGGTAGACCATTTCCGAGTCCATTTTGACCTCTGCTTCAAATGAGTCCTTGCATGTGCAAATCCTTTCGTATGAAAAGAGTTTTACTCGCAAATTCATCAGTTTTATGCAAACCAAACCATTTTCACATGAATGGTACGTTGGCACCTGAGTGGATTCGTCTTGATACAGAGGCAATAGGTAACTCGGAAATTGCCTGTTGAGAGCAACTGTCTGCATATTTATAGCTTTACAGCTAATTGGGGACACCAAATAAAACTAAACATTAGAAACAAAGAAATATATGTTACCTTCCACCACTGAGTCTTTTAGACTGTTCCAGGCTCTCGCATGCGATTTATCACCCAAAACAATTCCACTCAACAGCACAAGGAGACAAAGCTTTGCTAAGATAGACATCTTCAACAAACTAGAACGACACTATGAAAAGCAAAACTCAAAGTTATGAAATTGGCTCCGAAACTTTCAGGAAAAAAAGTGCAAATTTGTCGAATCTTCCATACTGTCTTTCAATTCTCAAACTAAGAGACTTGCCGGATACAGAGATAACTAAACCAAAAATATACATTCTATTATTTCTGCTCGCAGTATTTATATCTGAACGACCCTAAACTCTCAAGGTCACTTCTTTTAAAACACAATTTCAACGCGGCGCTTCAATTAGAACTAAAGCCTGGAGTTTTCACTAGCGACGCAAGCAACATACGCAGACGCAGTAACGTGTTGATTTTTCTTAAACAAAAGGCACTGATGATCAACGCGTTGCTGCGTCTGCGTATGTTGCTTGCGCTTGTGCTTGCGTCTGAAGTGAAAACCAGGCTTAAGACTTAAGACCATAAACGGCTTTCAAACGGCTTCAACCAGGCATGCGGTCTACTTTAGTTTCATCCTGGCTCCTTCCGGAATGGTAAAAACGATTTTACTAATTTGCCGAGGGAATCTCGGCTGAAAAACAGTTTTAGCTCCAACGTATACTTAATGGTTCTCTTTAACTACTCTTGGGGTTTTAAGTCGATATTTCCGTAACTGGTTCGAATGCGAAGTGTTCGGGTTTTCCTTATATCCCGCGCGCCGCCATGTTTCATTATCAATGGTAATTTATGTCACTTTTGATATCACTTTTGATAAACGTTAAGTAAGAAATTAAAATTCAAGGAAAAATGAATGTTACCATACTCAGATACTCAGGACTTTCTCCAGCCGGTTATTTTAATAAGAGTCAAACCTGTCCATTGGTTATTTCCTTGGCACTCGACTACAATATTCAAGACTTAAGCACTCGGCGCGCACTAACGATATTACGCAATACAAAGGAAACCGACAGATTGTTTCCGGTGGAATATCGTTTGGGATGGCCAAAAATCGAATAAAAGTGGGATGAAACACAAAGCTGGCAGTAACAATTTTAACTTATATGCGAATCTCTTGCTAGCGATCTCACGAGAAAATTCGTCGAGGGCGGCGGCACCTTAACCCTTTCACTCCCAAGAGAGCTAAGTTCAAAACTGAGTAAAACCTGATTTTGAATTTCATTTTGCAAAATTGTCAAAAACAAACAGTACAGTATATATGTGGCCCTAATTCCGGCCAGAAAAGACACGAACGTGTAATTCTCGCATTGGAAGAACTGCCTTGAGCTGAAACTTGACCTGTGTCTTGTCACAACATTTACCTATCATATGTAAAAGCAACAGCTTTTGTTTTTTATCGATAATCTTGTAGTATCGAAAATAGAGATTCGCTTTGGCGGCCCTAATTCCGGGCAACGAGTCCTAATTCCGGCCACAACAAAAAGCATACAAATGTACGCATAAACAATTCACAGACATAAATTCTCAATTCTCGCTCCAGACCTTTCATTCGAAGACCGCGCGTCGTACGCAAAAAAATACGACTGTTTTGCAGTCTACCGGAATTAGGACCACATACTGTACCACGTGAAAGAACTGCTCAATAGCTTTTATTTGAATGGTCACAAACTAGGGTTTCATCCACAGACTCAAAAGTTAGAACCACCTTGTACAGCATAATAAACAGTACCACATGAAAGTGCTGCTCAATAGCTTTCATTTGAATGGTAACAAACTAGGGTTTCATCCACCGACTCAAAAGTTAGAACCACCTTGTACAGCATAATAAGCCAGTACTACATGAAAGTGCTGCTCAATAGCTTTCATTTGAATGGTCACACACTAGGGTTTCATCCACAGACTTAAAAGGTACAACCACATTTATTGACTCAAGGTTTGACTCTGCGAGTGAAAGGGTTAATAGCGCGGAACAAAACTGAACCGACTTGATATGAGCTGGTTTTATAATCGAACTAAAAACTGAAGTGGAAGATGAAAATAAAAGAAAGAGAAAAGGTGTCAGGATCACGTCGAATTTGCCGAGTTTTAAAATTGAAGCGAGTCAAGGTACATACATACATACATACTTTATTTGATAAGTAGGTTGTGAAAAAAGGCAGCCAAAGAGCTGATGTGGACCTACTATACTAAAAATTAGGTACTTACCTTTGAAGATCAGATGTGGATCGAGATGTTAACGCTACGAGCTCAAGCAAACAACTAATAGCCCTTTTCACGGTTATATAGATTAATTGTGCTTGATTACCTTGTTTAAGAAACACCTCTACTCGATAGACCTCTTAAGCTTCGTATCGGTAAATTGTCCATTTCAGACAACACGTGTTCTCTTGAGAAATGTTCCTTTGTCTATCTGAAAATTTATTCGTTCATGTACACTTGAATATGATTCAATTTGAAAGAAACAATTGGTCTGAAATGGGACAACAAACAAACCAAGCTAAAGAGGTCTGTTATGGCTGTTTTTCACTCAGTAGCGACATATGCCAGGGGCACCCAACGGATCATTTCGGTGAAATATCTGTTCGGAAGGCCTATAATCGCCTCGGATATTCGGTTAGAGAAATGTCATCTCGAACTTTCATAATATGGGAAAATTAATGCCTTTTGTTTTCGGAGAGATAAAAATGTCGTTTTGGGTACAAAAAACGGTCAGCTAGGATTTTCGGAAAGGAAAATTCACCTCATAAATTCGGGTAATAAGATTTCAATCCCTAAAATTTTCTGAAGTTTGAAAGTTCAGCTAACGTATCCGAACAGATACATTTTTCTTAGCGTTTAAAAATAAGCCATTAACTGCACAAAAAGCACAGTTATAACGTAAAAACGACGTTCTGACACCTACAGGAAAATGTTGTCGTTGGGTGCCCCTGATATGCATAAACACAAGCAACATACGCAGACGCAGTAACGTGTTGATCTTTTTTCTAACAAAAGGCACTAATGATTAACACGTTACTACGTCTGGGTATGTTGCATGTGTTTATGCTCATGTCACTAAAGTTAACCTATTGTTTGTATTTAGTATTTATAGCCTTTCATTCGAACTCGTACTTTGACTTGATAATGTGAGAGCATATTTTGGGTTAATATCATAGTACTATTTAGTAGTTTTGGGTATTTAAGATAATAAATAAATCTTACGTTTCAGGTGGTGATTGGTTTAAAATAATATAAAACGTCGAACTTCGGAGAGCTCTCGTCAACATTGTGAAATTATAGTTCTTTTGAATTTTGCACAAGTAAACATAACTAGCCTCATTTAAGAACGAATGTCGCTAAGGATTGAGCCAAATTGGAAATGGTCAAAATAAACTTCCCTTCATATTTTGTGTGTAGTTAGTCCTTGGGGTGGAAACATTCATGATGATATTTGTTTCACTTCCTGCACTAACCTAGATTATTAAGTTCATGCCCAAAAATGTATTTTTTGAGGTATTTTTAACCCTGAAAACTGATATTTTGTTAACTAATTCTCTCAAAATGCAAAAGACTGGATACAATTCTGCTGACATCCTGGTATAGTAATCATCCTTCCACTCCACAAAACTGGCACCGGCTGAAACTTGACCTGTGTCAGTTGTCACAACATTTACCTATCATATGTAAAAGCAACAGTTTTGTTCTTTATCGATAATCTTGTAGTATTCAAGCCGCTCTGCGGCCCCGGCCAGTCTGACAAGAGGTTTTGTGAGAGGTGGCCGGAATTAGGACCTCGAACTAAAAACACATCGAAATATTTGAGTCGTAATTTTAGACATATATTCAACCTGTAGATAATTGTTTTTTTGGTCTGCCAGAAAGGTCATTCATTCTATATATTTTACACCAAAAATTAGCGCTATTAATGGACAAATAAAGACAAACGGGAATTCTAAATATAACCATGTAATTTGAGGCGCCGTAAACCCAACGAATGTCGAACAAAACAAATTCACCTACCTTCGCGATAACTCGAAATTCTCTTCTTTAACAATAACAGGAAGCCACCAAGCAAGATTACGAAAGGAAATAGAGCAATCAATCTTAGGAAAGAGTCGTTTCTTCGATAAGAGTTCGTTTTCCAATGGAAAAATACGCGATGAACGAAAAGTGGCCGGAATTATAGACTGCAAAACAGTCGTTATTTTTCCGCTCAATTCTCGCTCCAGACCTTTCATTCGAAGACCGCGCGTCGTACGCAAAAAAATATAATACGACTGTTTTGCAGTCTACCGGTATTAGGACCACATACTGTACCACGTGAAGAGTACTGCTCAATAGCTTTCATTTGAATGGTCACAAACTAGGGTTTCATCCACCGACTCAAAAGTTTAGAACCACCTTGTACAGCATAATAACAGTACCACATGAAAGTGCTGCTCAATAGCTTTCATTTGAATGGTAACAAACTAGGGTTTCATCCACCGACTCAAAAGTTAGAACCACCTTGTACAGCATACTAAGCCGTACTACATGAAAGTGCTGCTCAATAGCTTTCATTTGAATGGTCACACACTAGGTTTCATCCACAGACTTAAAAGGTACAACCACATTTATTGACTCAAGGTTTGACTCTGGGAGTGAAAGGGTTAATAGCGCGGAACAAAACTGAACCGACATGATATGAGCTGGTTTTATCATCGAACTAAAAACTGAAGTGGAAGATGAAAATAAAAGAAAGAGTAAAGGTGTCAGGATCACGTCGAATTTGCCGAGTTTTAAAATTGAAGCGAGTCAAGGTACATACATACATACATACATACATACTTTATTTGATAAGTAGGTTGTGAAAAAAGGCAGCCAAAGGGCTGATGTGGACCTACTATACTAAAAATTAGGTACTTACCTTTGAAGATCAGATGTGGATCGAGAGGTTAACGCTACGAGCTCAAGCAAACAACTAATAGCCCTTTTCACGGTTATATAGATTAATTGTGCTTGATTACCTTGTTTAAGAAACACCTATACTCAATAGACCTCTTAAGCTTCGTATGTAAATTGCCCATTTCAGACAACGCGTGTTTCAGTGCAGTACGCAGTAACGTGTTGATCTTTTTTTAACAAAAGGCACAATGATTAACACGTTACTTCGTCTGGAGAGCTCTCGTCAACATTGTGAAATTATTGTTCTTTTGAATTTTGCACAAGTAAACATAACTAGCCTCATTTAAGAACGAATGTCGCTAAGGATTGAGCCAAATTGGAAATGGTCAAAATAAACTTCCCTTCATATTTTGTGTAGTTAGTCCTTGGGGTGGAAACATTCATGATGATATTTGTTTCACTTCCTGCACTAACCTAGACTATTAAGTTCATGTCCAAAAATGTATTTTTTGAGGTATTTTTAACCATGAAAACTGATATTTTGTTAACTAATTCTCTCAAAATGCAAAAGACTGGATAAAATTCTGCTGACATCCTGGTATAGTATCATCTTCCACTCCACAAAACTGGTACCGGGATTTTCAGTTTCCCCCCTGGGGGCCCCTGTCCCCCTTGCCCCCTGGCCCCCTGGCCCCCTGGCCCCCTGGCCCCCTGGCCCCCTGGCCCCCTGGCCCTCTGGCCCCCTGGCCCCCTGGCCCCCTGGCCCCCTGGCCCCCTGGCCCCCTGGCCCCCTGGCCCCCTGGCCCCCTGGCCCCCTGGCCCCCTGGCCCCCTGGCCCCCTGGCCCCCTGGCCCCCTGTCCTTTGTAAGTGGGGGACCGCCTTTTTAAAAAACTGAAAATGAGACATCTTTGGCTAAAATAAAATCAAACTGGTATTCATATTTTGATCAAATTTGAAGTTGCAAATGAATATTTCGTCTTTTGTAAATCTTTTGGTACTGAAAAGCCCGCGGACACTCAATTATTTTTTGCAGAACAAATAATTCACAATTCATACCCACGGCAAAATGTAATTTTCCGTCATTTTCAATGCCCACTTTCTGGGCCTAAATAATGCTATTTGTAGCAACTTACCACTACACTGTTTCTCTATCATCGATAATTTGAAAATATTTCACTTTTACAGCTTACATTTAAGCAACTTCAGAAAAAAAATGTTTTGAATAGCACATCCACTGGTGAAACTGTTAATTTATGCAAATAATAACACTCAAGTTACCGGCCAAAAAATATAAAACTGAGTTGCGTAGTCAATTAAACCACACAAATAAAACTTATAATAAAAAATTGATGTTTTACATACCATTTATTAAGTAATAACTTCAAGAACCATCTCAGAGGCAACGAGGAAGCACGCCGAATATTATAATTCATCGTAATTTCGTTATGCCCAGATAATCAATGCCACCGTGTTGAAACCATTATAGATACAATCGTCCCGGCTTATTTAGAGCTTACCAAACAGCCTTACCATCCTCTGTTTGTGTTGTCACATGTCACTACAAGACTCATTCCAATCGATCTATGCTAAAAAGAATCACTAGCAAAGACATTTTAACTCATTGCTTTCATTGTGCCATTTTTACCTCTATTTTTATGTGTGAATACATATTTTTAGTCATTTTTAACCTAACATTTGGTAAGCAAAGACAACGTGGAATGAAAAATGAATTGATATTCTCAATTAAGGTCATTCCATCGAATAAAACTTACAATAGATTTTCATTCAAATTTTGCCTTATGGGTTGTTTATCTTATGGGAACTTAAATTTTGAAATAAAAAAGGGGGTCCCGGTATTCGTTTAGGAGCAGGCGGACCTCGTATATACCCCATAATTCCTTATAATATCAGCTTCCAGAAACGTTTTTATTAGCTAAGTTCACGTTTCCGGTGATTATTTATTATTCTGCAATAGAAATTAGTCTATATTTATTTTATAGAAAGAAGGTGATTACTAGACTCAAAATAAGAGAAAAAATTGATAGGTCACCGTACTCGTTTACGAGAAAATGACGATTTATCTCTCTGGCGAGCTTAGCCGTAAAGGAAAAGCCGCCATTTTCTTTATGCGCGCGCTAATTACGTGTGAAATCATGCGCAGTAAGGATGCGCAATGCAATACTGAGGAATCACTTAAGCAAATTTATTCAGTGCCGTATTTCAACTGTGGGGAGGCCGAAAGTGAAAGAGAGCTTGCACTGATGTCTCAGAGTTTTGAATATCTGCGCTCAAAAAATCGACGCGAAATGCTGATTGGTGGAAATTAATTAATTGATGACGTCTTCTTAGCAAACATGACGCTTTTAGTGTTTATCACTCATGCAGAAAAATTAGTTCAGGTATTTTTGGAAGTAAACTTCGAAGGGGCACGTACTAAATAGTTATTTTCTGTTCAGCGCTTTGAAAATGCTTTCGAAAGAGACCTCTCTTGAGTCAAATGGTACGGTAGTTCCGGAGAAACAGCATTTTTCGTAGCATACTTTGAAATACTACACACTGGCTTTTGTAATTAAACTGATGAAATGTCTTGCACCAGAAATTTCAGAGCGGAATTTCTAACAAACGGCCGGGAACAAATATTATAGCTGTCCTGCGCTTTGAAACCCCTATCGATAGTAATGTTTTTCGATTCGATCCGTTTAGTACTTTTCGAGAAACGACTTTCGAGCGTGTGAGATCGAATACAAGGAATTGCGTTACGTAGAAAATTGAGACGACCACGAAGTTTCAATTGACCAAATTATGACAGCTCAAACAGCTGAAAACGGCGGGGGTTTTGAGGGGCGGCATTCAAAATTCTGAGCCATAAGTGCAAGCTCTCTTTCCCTCGCTCTTTATCTTTTTCCCCAAAAAACTCCAAGAGAGCTTGCTCGCAGGCTAACCTTCGCGATAACTCGAAATTCTCTTCTTTAACAATAACAGGAAAGCCACCAAGCTAGATTACGAAAGGAAATAGAGCAATAAATCTTAGGAAAGAGTCCGTTTCTTCGAAAGAGTTCGTTTTCCAATGGAACAATACGCGATGAACGAAAAGTGGCCGGAATTATAGACTGCAAAACAGTCGTTATTTTTCCGCTCAATTCTCGCTCCAGACCTTTCATTCGAAGACCGCGCGTCGTACGCAAAAAAATAACGACTGCAAAACTGTCGGAATTAGGACCACACACTGTACCACGTGAAAAGTATTGCTCAATAGCTTTCATTTGAATGGTAACAAACTAGGGTTTCATCCACAGACTCAAAAGTTAGAACCACCTTGTACAGCATAATAAGCAGTACTACATGAAAGTGCTGCTCAATAGCTTTCATTTGAATGGTCACACACTAGGGTTTCATCCACAGACTTAAAAGGTACAACCACATTTATTGACTCAAGGTTTGACTCTGGGAGTGAAAGGGTTAATAGCGCGGAACAAAACTGAACCTACATGATATGAGCTGGCTTTATCATCGAACTAAAAACTGAAGTGGAAGATGAAAATAAAAGAAAGAGGAAAGGTGTCAGGATCACGTCGAATTTGCCGAGTTTTAAAATTGAAGAGAGTCAAGGTACATACATACATACATACATACATACATACATACATACATACTTTATTTGATAAGTAGGTTGTGAATAAGGCAGCCAAAGGGCTGATGTGGACCTACTATACTAAAAATTAGGTACTTACCTCTGAAGATCAGATGTGGATCGAGATGTTAACGCTACCAGCTCAAGCAAACAACTAATAGCCCTTTTCACGGTTATATAGATTAATTGTGCTTGATTACCTTGTTTAAGAAACACCTAGTATACTCAATAGACCTCTTAAGCTTCGTATGTAAATTGCCCATTTCAGACAACGCGTGTTCAGTGCAGTACGCAGTAACGTGTTGATCTTTTTTTTAACAAAAGGCACTAATGATTAACACGTTACTTCGTCTGGAGAGCTCTCGTCAACATTGTGAAATTATTGTTCTTATGAATTTTGCACAAGTAAACATAACTAGCCTCATTTAAGAACGAATGTCGCTAAGGATTGAGCCAAATTGGAAATGGTCAAAATAAACTTCCCTTCATATTTTGTGTGTAGTTAGTCCTTGGGGTGGAAACATTCATGATGATATTTGTTTCACTTCCTGCACTAACCTAGACTATTAAGTTCATGCCCAAAAATGTATTTTTTGAGATATTTTTAAACCCTGAAAACTGATATTTTTGTTAA
>MU827302.1:276389-405390 GCA_029204205.1 Desmophyllum pertusum | reverse complement strand
GCCCCCATATCGAAAGAGACGTCTGAAGTTAGTGTATTATTCTCTATTAGCCCATACTATCTAGCACGTCTCGTATCATAGTCGTCCCACGATCAACTCAATGACCCTTAGCAATATGATTTGGCCACCTAGGATTCTAGCGTTAGTTGTCCCAGAGATGGAAAAATGATTTTCCAATGACGGGATTTATGACTTAACAGTGGTTCGTCTAGAAGTCCATTAAACATGTTCTTGTCCAACTTCAGAAGTCCTGCTAAAAAGATAGATCGCGCTAATTATACTGCTTAGAGGTGTAGCTCTAACTGTGACTACAGACGAACATACTCGGTGGCCTACTGTGGTAACAACATCGACACAAGTCGGTTAGATAATAAGATCGCGACTTGATAGCGCAAGCTCATTCACGCCATTATGCACTGTATCTGTAACTATATCCTTTTAATACTGAACTGTCGAAATCGACAGTGAACCAAAAGCAGACTCAACCATCGGCCAAGCTGCCACGCGACGAAGACATTGGAGCTGCCCAACCGGGAATTGACCAAGTACGCGCATCCGACTTTCGCTAGAGCATTGAATAAATCATAATAGCTACACTACTAACACAAAACAGTGGTCACCTTATGCAGCACTAACTGGATATTCTATGTAGTCCTCTAAAATAAAAAAAGCTCAATATTTCCGAATAGTATCTGGTGAACCCGCAGTCTGGATCAATGATAAAGAACATTCACCTTGCACAATTTGATAATACAGGTTACATATACCAGAAGCCACTGTCAAATATAATTACACTTAGCGGAGGACAGTTGTATCAGGAAAATAACATTCAGTATCTTAAGCTTATATGTACCCGTATCATACTAGAGAAACTATCCCGCACCACTGGATTAACTAGACCACTGACCTAATAAAACGTACAACAATGATTTACTCCCGAAATATATCATCGCTGAATTTATTGATCTTGATCAAAAAGTAAGCTAAAGATATAACGTACACGGTCCGCCAATCACCTTATTACATAGTTTCGAAATTCGCGAAATATTGTTGGCAGTCGAATAGACCAATTGCAAATAGAATTACGGTTATTTAGTAGTAAAATTAAGGAAGTCACAATGAACCCAAATAAAATTTTGATCCTCAAGCCATCCTACGCACATGAAACTATGGACGACGTCTTGATGGTGTAATAAATTGAGGTTACATACGAGCTACACTTATGGCCTATGCAGCCCCTTACCTCAATATTCAATCAACAGCCATTTGGGAGATGTTTTATCATGATGAGCAGCAAAAAGACTTATGTTACGGGGGACCAGATCCAATTATGTTTCTTAGAGTGAGCTTGCCTTAGTTCAACATGTGAAAATATCCCGGCTTAGGGCCGAGCCAACAAAGTTATGGTTTGACGAATAATATAGCAACGCCGTACATGTTATTCCAAATAAAAGCACGTCATACTGCCCCGCGAGCCAATGAAGAGCATGGCAGCGCATCTTCACCCTTAGAAGGACTATACGTCAGCATCACACCATCATATTTACTGATATACCTGGTGTCCCGGTTGTATGCCATCTTTTTCGCACTTATAGAGAATCTCCACGACCACATCCCTCCCCCTTTTACCGAATAAAGATTATCGGTATCTTCATACTTAGCTCCCTGTGTGTTCACACTGGAACCACTTATTATCAACTCCAGATTAACTGTGTTTATAAATATAGCTATTCAGATCAAGACGCGAATTCTTATTTAACACACTACCAACTCTCAAAGACGCAACGTATCCTACTATTAACATTATACCTCTGTGGCTGCGAATGCTGCTACCTATAAAAACACCCAATGCGACTACATTCAACTTATCTCGTAGATGACCATAGCCACAAATAATTACTGAAAACGCTTACAATACACTGTTATAATAAGCAGAAAACCGATACAGCAGGTTCGATTGAAAAAATCAAAGACTCGGCTGTTAAGAGTGAACAGATACATAAGCATTCGATCACTAATCTTAGGACCCCAAAACACAATCACCTGCACCCACGCATAGAACGCACTTTAAGATTCCACTTTTCAGCAATGCGAGTCGAAAATTCGCATTGCCGCAATACGATGGCCACGAGGCTTATTTTAAGCAACGTAAGCACGGGCGGCCTCACGGAAAACCTAATCCAGCCCAGATCGCGGCGCGAATACATCCCTAAATCCGGCGCTTGAAACATCTTGCCTCCATCGTAACGCTAACTTCATTCTAAACAAGAGGATTGTTCTTCCAGACATAGCCGGGGGCCTGCCAGATTCTGCAAGCCCCTCCTAAACGCGGCATGCGAGATTCAGCCCGGGCCTGATAATATGCAAATCTCAGCCATAAGGAAATCAACACCGTGCTACCGTGTTAGAGCTGCATCAAATAGATGTATACTTAAACTAATGTCCCCAGTGTAGGAACTTCCCTACTGAGCATAAAAATACAAATATAATATATCATACTTTACGAGTTCAAATAACAGTAATATATCTTTTCACCGCATAGATCTGATTAAAAAAAAAAAAAAAAATCTGTAATATATACTGAATTAGAAACCTGGTACATCTTACTGTGAACTTCATCTAATCCAGGAAGATAAGAGGATAGAAACACATCGGCAATTGCTGTCTTCTAGCCGCTGGGAAAGCGCACCAGAAAAGAATCAGCAAAATATAGTAAGTAGCCTCTAATACATACAATCCGCCCTACCATGCACAAAATCTAAGCCACACACTAAGTATCACCCTTCTGCGCCCCCATCTGCTTATATAAAAAAGAAATAAATTTGAGTTGATCTTTAAATAGCTAGTATATATGCATGAATATACATCAAGAAGAAGCGTAAGCCATAAAATTTCAAAACATCAACCTGTACAATGTATTAATAGTAAAACAATTTTATTCATTTCAAATTAAACTTGCTACATTAATAATCAAAATCAAGTCTCTCATACAAAATAAACGGAAAGAATATCTTATAATTACTTTATGCGCAAGGACTAGCCAAAAATAAATTCACAAAGAAAATCAATCATATTCTCTATATAAGCTCCATCATAATAAAGCCCTACTTATATAGTTAGCGAATATGAATGAACATTATAATTGCTATAGTTAGTCAATAAAGAACAGGCGTCCCTAGAATTCTAAATCATACTCAAAAGATTAGCAACCACAGCGCGAACACTACTTTTTTTTTTATGAAACTAATAGCAAAATAAATTTGGACAATACCTAGACAACATATAAGCATATACATTAAAACCGCAGCATTGCCCTACCTATACAATCTGGTACCATGCATAACCATACATTTTTTATAAACCCAAACCCCTAGCTTTTAATCTATAGTCGATACATCTTAGTTCCCACCTAAACAAGAGACATTCATATATTAATGTATGTCAGCCCAAGAGATCTATTTTAGGACTTCACTCGCGACGACCAAGATCGAGCCTCTCGCAAGGAAAGATATGCGGCAGTTCAATATCATCAGATGCACTTAGAGAAGCCAACATAGATCATGACGACCTAGCCTGACTACTATGTTTCTTTTTCCATTAGAGTCTAACACCGAAAACTAAAATTCAAAAAAAATAACCCCATCGCCTCATCGATGTAACCAATGCCTGAGAGCTATCCAGATATACATATCAACTTTAGTACGTATGGCTCCCAGGATTCCAACTCTTATCCAGTGAAACTCAGTCGCATATCATAAAAGCTCCTAGGAAAAACATTGCCCTTGGCAGTCAATCTATGGAAGACGCACTAAACATGGCGCACTGAACATACTCCGACACTAAGAGTCACATCATATCACGCACTCATAAGCTGCCTGAGAATCCAAGAATCACACAAGGAGTACTAGTCTTAACACGCTACTACTCTGGCAACAATCTAGCAGGTGATAAGCCGACATAATCAAACAATCGCTGATTGCCTCCGAGCCCGCAGCCCCTCCCAATCATGCGATGCTTCCTCCATCGCGCCCCAGAGTAAAAACAGGTCTCCCCCTAAGTACAGATGCTAAGCTTAACTAAATTAGAAAGTAATTCATGAGACATGCTACCTGCACCTAATATATGTCTATCTTCACAGTAATTACTCAGAATTACATGTTTACTCCTTTTAATTAATAACAAGTACAGATGTTTCCTTAGCAAACAATATTCAAATCCTTAATAGAGCTACTAAAGTGACATATCACTGCATGCTCCTATTGCGCCAAATCCGATAATCTACCATCTATGCCTTACTAAGCCTGCCTATCAAAACCGTGTAGTTATTAAAGCGCTCCCACGGTTAATAAAGCCAGCACTGATTCTAGCATAAATTTATAGTCCCGTGCGTCTAAAGAACGTTTTATCTACAGCTGCAAAGCCAAATGATACATGAATCGCATCACATATTTTTTTTTTCTAGAACTGTTTATGTAGTCCTCTTTTAATAATTATCATACCGCAGGACGAAATATACCCCGAAATAGAGCAACATTTTCCGCCATATATTAAAAAATAACAATAAATTGACCAATTAATATGCATGAAGATCAATGGCTAATAAGAGCCCACTAAGCCTTGTGGTGATGTCGGCAAAACGCTCCCCCAGACTAATCAATCACGCGACCAACCCACGCCTCTAGAAGCATTAATGACTTAACGTTTATCCACGTTGTATTCTTTAACGTTGAATAATACCAAACATAGAAATACTGCCGCCGGATAAAATAAGCTTGCTTTCGCGGCCTTACTACAATAGCATGGATACTGAGTTCCCAGCCTATCCCAGATTTGCCCAAGAGCGTGAATCTGTCGTTAGACAACTGATTATCTAATCATTAGTTAATCTGCTATATGCTCTCATATACAGCTTTTACTTTCACGACAATGAATCATCGTTTAACCCACAGGGCAAGAGAAGCGGGCCAAAACAGCCAGAAACTTGCAAAACCCATGTACTAGTCGACATTACGTAAAAGCAAATCCGTGAAGGCCCGCCCACCCGCAAACCTCCTCACCCGTCCAGATTAGACCTCACTACCAGTTAAGCCCATTCCTAATATTCATACCTTACTCACTGCATATGAACCGATCGGCTTCAGCTCTAGCTTTCTCAGTTACATGACGAAGACATGAAGCCTAGCCTTTAGTTAAACCAATACTAGCAAATCGGAAAAGAGACGCTACTCATCCACATAGGCCTTCATATGAAAACATGTTCCCACACCTGCCTCGACCCCCACCATGCTTCTTGCTGGGAAAAGCCCTGCGCGAAGCGAGCTATATTCGTGACTAAGAAATCCAGATCTGCTGAGGTGATAAGATGGCCAACCGCCCTCGATTCGAACCACCCCAACGATATCGAACGAGCGCAGCGAATGCTAAGACAACTGATCAACGCTTTGACCTCACACCTGTTTCGCTAAACTCTTTAAATTACTTTCTATTTAAAGCTTATATACATATACAATTCTTTATTGCTTTATAAGTCGTACTAGCACCAATAACAAACCCAACTAACGAATATAACTAGTACATACTGTGAGTCGCTACCGCTCTTGAAGACATCGCGGCAAGAGATGCGAATGCCAGTCTCTTGAGCTCATGTATGCTGCATCTATGATTCTAGCCTCACCATCAATCGTACTCTGATCACCTAGAGAACTTAACACTGATGTAACTCACCTAGATAATCATATCACTAGCTCGACGGCCCCAAGCTAGATTTCCATCACTAGCTATATCTCACAACCCCGCACCACTAACTCCCCACAAGGACTAAACCTTACTTAAAGCCCCCTGTAAATAGAGATTAATTAGGCTGTATTTCCACAACATGTGTGTGCTTGTTATTCGTTCATGCTATGTGTGTGTCTTTTTTTTTTTTTTTTTTTTTTACATTTATATATAGCTTTATATTAGCTTTTAAATCCTACATAAAGATGTACGCAATATCAAGAATAAGACGGTGCCTGATAATGATTATATAAGATTAGCGCTCTTTCTTAAAGGCGTGATTTTACATATGACATATTTTTCAATATCATTAGAATACTTTATGACTGCTGTAACCTGAATGTGTTATAGGAGCCGCAGCTAGAATATTAAAAGAATTATGCCTAGGCAATATGCAACCTGGCCAAAATATAAGGGTACGGCCCCAACTTTTGAATTGGACTAGGGCGTGGTACAACGTACTAGCCTCAATAGCTTATCCTCTTATTCGACTCATAAGCCACCTAGCTTAGTTATATACCTCTTTGTTGAACAGAACAATGCCCTGTGCTTATTATTCTCTAGAATAGAATTTATGATAGGCAGGAGATGTTCAACAATTACACATAAGTATTGTATCCCACGAGAACACATTGATCTACTTTAGTTGCCTATCGCCGTAGCATCCACATGGTTTTTGCTATCATTACAATAGGAGACAGGGATTTGAACAAAAGCCTGATGAATATCAATGACTTCCTTTCACTGCAAACTGCCTACACCCATGATAAGGGCAGTAAAAATTTGTAACCAAGCAGTAAAGCCCAAGAAATCATACTCATCGCCAAAGTTTAATCCAAACAGTAACTATAAAACTATAAGTAACTGAAATTATACTGCCGACAGAATGAGGAAGTTATATTGACGACTCGCTCACATTTGACGATAACACTACACATAATCGCGTTATTGCCGATGCCCTACAAGTTTTTTGCCTTCAGCCTCTAGCAATTCTGCCAATTCCTACATCATATCAATCTTGTTACTTCCAGCATTAATAGTCAGTAATTTAATGTACTAAAGCCTAAATAATCAGCCTGCCCAAATTTTAATACCAAAATAACTTTGACTGAATATGAGTATTTCGACCTCTTATGTCTGTAACGCTTATACAAATGTAACACATAGCCCCATATAACCACTCGAGGTAAAAACATAGCTTTATTACAGACAGTGAACTAGCCGATGCAATATATGTCCCGTGACTTTCCTGACCACCCATGCCATCCGCAAGATCTATATATGGATAATAAAAACAATTCCCGCTAGTTCTCCAGTTCCCCATGCTTCAGAAAGCAGCGAACAGTAGCAACCTCTCTACCCCCAAGTACCGAAAAATAATATAAGCGCGCCTCAACACTAACGAAACCATGCTAGATCGTGCGATGCAGAGCCCTCCGCCGCAGCATGCAGTGGCACTAGTGGCTTATGTTTTTTGCTCCAGACTTCATTCTACCTCGAAGCCCGTACGGCCGCACCTCCGACTTACCAACTAGAGTGTTGAGGCCTCGCCCGATCTCACTGCCTATCAAATGCAAATAAGCTTGATACTCCTTAGAGCAAAACTTACAATGAACCGTCCTACATTTAATACACTACGGGCTCTATCCTAATAAACCCAGCGTTTTACTATCAATTATGAGACGCCCGGGCATAAAACCATTTCAGCCCGCCGAAAACTTAACAAACAGAATATCGTCGCACCACAGAGGAAGACTTTACTCCAAATTAGCCGCAATGGCACTATGCATTCCAGTACTACTGTGACTCTGAAGGCTATGTGTGTGACCCCGTGTCAGCATTTAGCATCACATACCTGCTAGCCACGTTTCATGACAAACTTATAGAGAAACCAGACAAAGAATTTTTACAAGTCGCCAGCCGCCTGTGATTAGCGCGATCTAACGCGAACAGCGCCTACCAAAAAGCACTTTGCTTAGATACAGTTCTAGCCTTGATAAATCTCAAAGAGCTCTCCTTCTAGCATTCATACTTAGCATCTTCTGCTCCACCTACATGTCCCAAACATCTACACTGGAACCTCCCCAAATCTTATTATTGTCTCTCTAATTACCCTCACGTATAAAAGAGCTTTGTTCACAGGCCCCATCTACTTTAGTCCTTCACTTGCCTCAAAGCAGGATCAGCAGTGATTTAACAAAGTAAAACTTTCAGCATTTCTTCAGTCTCTAAAGACTCCAGCATTAATAATCAGCTAGAGTAGCAGCTACTAAGGAAATGTTTCTACACGAAGGAGGTTTTCATAGGCCCTCACATGCTCGGATACTGCTAACATGCAGCCGCCCAAAGCGTCACTCACATTTTACACCAAATGTACCCAAGTGCCAAACCAAAGCCGCCAAGGGTGCCATATTTGTAGGACTAAACAATAACCCCAAGCGCCACAAAGACTAACAGATGACTTAAGATAAGCAGTCTCAAGGCTACTTAGCACCACGCAGCGAGCGTAACAGACCAATAATGCTCTTATCATAGATCTGATTTAAACAATATCCAAAAAAAATCAAAAAAAACGAACTTTGTATTGTAATTATCAGCTCATTTTTTATTTCTGACACACAAGTGCTTTGGTATAAGCTATCTATTCTTAGTGGATAAACCTAGAACTGCATTAAGCGATTGCGGCCATGTCAGCACAGCCAAGTAATGCCGATATACATATGTATTATTATATTTATGACTACAAGCCTGTCACCCCCCCCCCCCCCCATTGGCAAAGAAATAATATTCACCTCAATGCATATCTTAGCGGCCAACTCATATGGGAACTTATAGGATCTATATACTCGACCCAATCTTCCACAAAGCCTATAACAAGTAAGATCAGTTAGACCGTATAGGAGAACATGTAAATCATAGGATAATTTAGCCGTCAGCATTCAACATGTTTAAGCCGCCAATCATCTGTATCTATAAAGGACTGTTAGACATAAAAATTAACACTAAACTACTATATCCGAAGCCAACTAGTCAACGGGCGCCTGACTTATACATTTCACGAAACGCGCCCCCATAGTCGTACGGAGTATCATACGTACATCTAATCGTCAATAAGACCTTTGTAAATACATTCTTTCACAAAAATAAACTAGATAAACTATTTATGCCGATATCTATAAAAGCACTCGTGCAACTCACGGCCAATAAGCACATAACCGCCCACCTTTAATCAATACATTTATTAGATGCACGCGCTCAATCAACTGGAATGCAAAATATATTAACTCTTAGAAACATTTGCATGGAGAATGTAATGATATATTTTAAATCTGTTCCAACGCCGTCGAAGGCATCTATGCAGCTATTAGTTCGCCTCTGAAGAATCACAACGTTAGTAATATGTAGTTATCAGATCTTCGATGCTGTTTACATCACCTTGCAGAGCAAAGGACGATTCTCGTCTCCCTCCCTCCCAGACCTCCATTATGGTTTGCTATTCTGGCATCCTGCTCTTGCTGACAGAATCCCTAATATGATATACTTGCACTGCTATTAAAATGTAATTTCTTACTAACTCTACTGACGCACAAGTGTAATTACACTGCGTAAGATTTATACATCAAATATTATGCTATTTGCCAGAAAAAGTATATCCAAAATTAAGACTGGAAGTTAATATTCCGCCATGATATTATGACAGTTATTATAACAAATATAATACTTATCGAAATGATGTATACTTTTATGGAGAGCATTTTCTTAAACCACCATACAAGATACGACCAAAATCCGCCACGCTAAAATAACAGCTGACAATTTGCACCATAGAAGCCTCATTGTCACAAGAAACGCTTCTGTGCTATTTAACACAAACTTGGATGATAAATAACACAGATAGACATCTGCCCCGACCGCTAAGCAAATCAGTCCGAAAATCAAGATAGCAAAATCGTCCCGACAAAACAATACGAAAAAGGAGAACTAAGCCAAAACGCATTTATAATAACCTCGCCTCTTTATAGACACGGCCTTCAGCAAGGGCCTTTGCGAATGCTCAAAGGATATAACTTTAGGGCTATCCTAAGCCCTACATTTGTAAGCTCGGCTTCTCTTAGCAATACCCACAACTTCACTGCCATCCATAGCCCAATAAGGTAATTGCTCCTTCTTTGCTAACTGATGTAATACATATACAAGCTATTTACCAATAAGTCATGGACGACTTACCAACTTTTTTTTTCTTCAGACGACTAAAATGGCGCAACGATGGCCCCGACCTTGCCTTCTATTCATCTAAATATCGCTCTCTCTTCAACTATTAGACTAAATGAACCCGTAAACCCCGTAAGGCGAAGACACGTTAACCTTAGAATCGTAGAATACATACCTAGAGAGTATAGCTCGCCTCTCGCGCAAATTGAGCTCATCTATTTATAGCCCCAATTAATCTAGCGCCCTCATATAATCAGCCAAAGAAGATCTCCCAAATAACTTGCCCCTACTCTGATATCACTCTCATAGTCATTCTCACCTTATTCTTTGCTTAGCTCCAGCTGCGCACTGATAAAGCAAGCATGATAATGCATCTGAACTATGCGTGTGCGAATCGACCGTCACATAGTGACATGTAACCACTAAGTGACTGTTCTCTCCGACCCCTATGCCACGCGTGTGATAAAGTATCGATAATACCGAGACGTGATTCTTAAATACGTAGCTGTTCTATAAAATACAGTAAGAAATAACTACACAATACACCATACTGTTCTAGAACATATGTTAGTGGCATCTACTTACTTCACATGGGTACTACTGTAAGTGATTGCCCCCCCCCCCCCCCCCCCCCCCCAAAAAATTGATCTCCACTCAATTTAAGCTGTTCTAATGGGCCACTTTAAAGTAAATATATGAGGGCCGATTACATCTCGATGCCCATGCGTGTACCATGGACAGGAAGCATCATACAGTATAGCGTCACTTGAATGTCCCGTTCTAGAGCTGGCAAGCGGATGACACCAAGCTGAGGAAGTATTACGCAGTTGCCAACTATCCTTTCTACCGGCCTCTCTCACCTCAAGCTATTCGTGCTCGCCACTCAAGCTCTACTACTCATTCCCTCCCATTTCTTAGATTTTTTTTTTTATGATCAGAATTACCGCCGATTCCTTACCTCTAACTATACACATCTCCCCTCATCTAATAAAATCATGCCTTTACAAAATATCTTAACATGTACCGGTAAACATGAAATCAAACAAACATAGGAGGTTTCCTATCCCTATCCTCCATATTATAATAAACATCCACAGCCCCGCCGCAGGGGAGATTATTAATATTAATTAGCAGTACATATTGTCGATATCCAAACCATAGTTATAATGTCTTGCTTGGAAGAACAAAAGGCCTGAAGCCAGATCAAAGCACGTTTAATCCGACACATGCTCGCCTACAACCTGACCAATAACTAATTATGGCCCAGATCCCGCGGTATAGGATGACAGCTCACTCTGGCTAACAAGGCTCCAGATCACTGTATACGCAAACGTCAGCCATTTCATAAACATCACGGTAAAGGACACCCTTCGCCCATCGCGGCCAATAGTAACTCAAGAAAATATATATCATGACACGTTTACTTGTAATCTTTATAGATATCTCACGGTACTATACATAGTAAAAGGCTATTCGAAAATTTAAATATTACTAAGCAGTTTTATTCATTTACCTTATTTTGAGGATTGATAACTCTTGGCCAAAGAACCCAGGGTTAAAATACATAATCAGAGGGCTAATACCCTTTCAGGGTGACAGTCAATAATTGGCAGAGCAGCAGACTATATTATATTAGTTAGTTGCACGTATACAAACAAGTTCGCATCTAGTAGTCGCTATATATGTGCTTTGATAAAATCATACTACATAGTATTAGGTATCCTGACCTATTTTAGATTACTTATCTTAAATCATTCTCCCCTCCCCTACCGATCGTTGACCTCTCAAACTCTTACCTACCCGCCACCATTAAACCAAAACCCACAATTAAAAATAGTCTATTTATTACTTTAAAATAATAAAGAATAATCTATCCACATCGATCACAAATGAGAATAAGCACTGAACGCAAGTGATGACTCTAATGTCAATGCCCTGATTTTTACAATTGTCTTACTAAATATATAACCCTAAAGAATAAACAATTCTTACTAAATTTCCCCTACTTACAACTTTGAGAGGTGAAAAATAATACAAGATTACACTCAGACGCCCTATTTCAGGCATAAGTTACGCTTACGTTAACCATGATAATTGACTAGAAACTCGTGAGAAGTAAAGTGAATACCCATATGAAAAAACAGACAACCGGGATACCATGCCCCGCGCCAGCTTTTCAGCATCCACGAGCCGGTCCGCCGTACATCGATCCCCGCGCTAATGGAGCACCGATTTGCGCCCGGGCCAGATACCCTGCGGCAAGGAAATTGATCCTCTCGCCGGGACTACCTGAATCCCGCCTCCCGCCCCCAGAGAATTCCCGGCGATCGACTTCTTTTGGATCCCGGGACAGGATAATCCTCATTTGGACAGAAGAAAAGTATCCGAGACCGCTAGGAATACCCCGCCTGACGCCATAGCAATGCAATCCCGGCCTCGCCAACAGCAATCTTCGCCCGACCACCTCCGCACCTCCCCCCCCACCGCTTTCCAGCCACGTGACGATACCCGGCAAGACAACTTGGCCGCCCAGGTCCCGCGCGATATTCCGCTCCCGCCAAAGAAATCCCACAGACACGCCAAGACTTACCATCTATGGACGCGATGGCGATCCCGGCCCCCAGCGCATTACCCGGCATAGAAATTGCGCACCCGCCCAGGGGCCAATCCTCTGCTTCCCGACCCCCAATGGAATTCCCCGAGATCACGCGAAGATTCCTATTGCAAGAGTGAATCTTAACCACTTATCACGAGCCCCGACCGATATCATCTGTGGACTCGCCTGGGGGTTCTAAAATGCGCATTCAACTACTTGAAGCGACTCCTACATGATCAAGAACAATCGGCCGGCCGAAGCTCTCGACCGGCGAGGCGCCACAAGGAAAATATTAAAGTCTGTGGCCGAAATTCTCATATGCCCAGGGACAAGCCCGAATATTTGGCACTACCTTCTTAGGACCGCGAATTTCCTTATGTCTTCCTTAGCATATATGTCTACTCGCAAATCCCCTGGCACAACGTCATATTTGCCCAGCTCGCCACCTCCATACAACTGTCATGCACCTAATGCTGACAGCAACATTCTCTAACTTTGCGTTTCACACTGTACCAACCGTACATACAAATATAAGTTCCCGTGCTTTACACATAGTTCTCCTGTAGAGTTATAGAGCCTGATAAATCATTTTGACAAATGAAAGCGCTTCTTGCTAAGTTTCTACACCGAGCCTTTAACAAGATGTCGTAAAAAAATCAAGTCGCTAATTAATAAAAACTCACCTGTTGCTACGCTCACAAGACGGTAAGTAAAAGCCATGAAGAAACTGTTAATCAGGTTTCATAGTTACATAAACTTGCTATATATAAGCAATCAAGGTTTGAGGTTAAGGGATATGCTAATCCCAGACTAGAAGCATATTCAATAAGCTCTCTGTTCCAAGGTAACTTGACATGCGACATCATAAATAACTGAATCAAGCCGTATAAAGAACCCGTACTCGCAAGCAGGCGCAGCCACACCCCGCCTGATCTGCCCAACACACAAACAATCAGCATCGCAAATACGCATCCTCTTATCAACCAACAGAACCCTGCCGATAATATACAGACTATCACTCTAAAGCGATACGAAGCAAAGGGTCTCACAATTTCACCTTGAAATTAAAATACAGAGTCAGTTCAAGCTAAGCATAACCTGTTAGTCTATGAGCATGACGATGCGTAAACCTAAGGTCAAGAAGAGCAATAATAAAACTCTTACAACAAGAACCTGATCTATACGCAAGATACCTAACCAAAGTCAATACTCAAGGCACCTATGCAGTCAAGATAGCCATTTCCGGCTTAAAACAATTCCGATTAGAATCCAAACGAGCCTGCCCAGATCTGAAGATCACAGGTATACGATAGACATGAAAAGCCATCTTTAACCTATGATAATGCAGACACACCACGACGAGAAAGTAAATAACCTCCACCTCTAATGTTTGAACATACGTCGGTGCCTCAAAAGTCAGCAAAATTACTCCGGCGCCCTTTTTTATTCTTCTTTTTTTGGAGCCCCATCATTCACTTCACTCACTTGTTTCAGGCTCATTTCACCATGCACTTTTAAGCTTAGAAAGTTGTCAAAGTATACAGTTTTTCAACAGCATGCTGTCGAAAATTTTTCGCCCCTATCGAGCATTAGATCTAGAATGTTCGTCCAACAGAGAATTTAGTATGCATAACCATATGTTACATCTGGACAAACGACTCGTCTTCAAACAACTATTTTCCCATCATATACAGTTCCGATTTACTTAATAGTTAAGCCAAAAATCTATTTACTCTACGCTAACCACACTTTGCCATTGCTGCCGATTTTGTTATCTTTATTAAAACTTAATAAAAAAATGCCAACGAATTATAAATCAAGCGTAACAATCAAGATTGTCTATTTAACCTTGCAGATAAATCCTCCACTATCTAACAAATGGACCAGCATTTGCCCATCACATCATTACACGGTACCTTAGGCTATGAGTTGCGCCTTGTCATATGTATGGACCACCAGCCGCTAGTGCATTTCGATCATACGATCGACAGCCAATGAGAATCACTATGCCCTACAGTTCTAGACGGCCATTAATGTTTGAACCGCGTGGCCGGAAGAAGCCCGACCCAAATTCTATCGCCGTCAACTACTAGTGGAACAGTTGACTAGCGTCCGGTAAGACAGTCTGCACCGAGATACTGAACAGGCCACCTAACACTAGGGGAAAAATAGAGTAAGAAGAGGCATGAGCTGTCCAACTTCGCCTCTCTCTACAACCCAAAATAGAACCTTTTTATACTAGCCGACCTCCGGGTGCACCATCTTCAAACCCAATAACGACTAATACGCTTGCTCCACCCCCTCGGCATGTTCGCTGCTAAAATGGGTCAGCAAATACTTCACACAACCCCTTGTCCCTTAGAGCAAATCTATACAAAATCGGGCATGCCCAGTATCCTCCTGATCCTACTACCGCTCTTGCTTAGATACGATACCATCTCATCCTATCATCATAACAATGGCTTGCAAAAACATAGCGTACTAACATGGAAAGCACACGGGTACCCCATAGCAAGATATTATAGTCAACCCCCAAACGGTAAGCTTACACAAACCGGTACTAGTCCTTTGGGTATTTAAGACTTTCCCTCTTTTCTTAAAATAGCCGCGCTTAATAAATACAGCAGAAAAACCCCGCAATTATAATCTGATCAAGTATACAACCCGTACGCTATCCAACAGTGATTTATATCAACAAATCGTACGAAGCATCTAATGCAACAGCGCCCGCCATCCTTACAGCATTTACCGCAAAGTAGATGGATCTTTACAGAAAGCGCTTGTGTTACGCGACTATAAATCTCAAAACGCGCGACTCTAAGTGTGGCAGGATCATATATTTTCCACGAGCAACCAAAATGACTAATTACATTCAGTGAAAGCTGAATATTCTAGTTCAACAGTAAAAGCCTAAAAGTAGTCAAAGCCGATACTGTCTATTTGAAACGTAAGCAAAAGGGCAATAAATCACAGAGAACAGAATACAAACCGCGAAGGGAGCGTGATTAGATAGTTCGTAACCCCGAGCCTCATACCCGGATAACAAGGAACTTGTCTTTATCCCGCCTTCTGTGTGGATTATGCCATTTACGCTCAAGTGATATAAGGAAACTTTAACTCTTAGCGTACGCGTAATATTATAAAACAGATTTTTTTCCATCTGCCGCCGTAACTTCACTTTCTTTTTTTTTTTTAACAAAAATTCTCGCGCCCCAGTGCGAATACAACCGAGGCAGAATTCTTTTTCTCCGCCCGCCAGGCCATTCTCGCGTCACGCATTCAGTGCCATAGAGATTTTTTTTTCGCGCCCTAGGGCGAGGACATACCGCAGATAAGAAAGCCACCTGCGAATTCCCGACAGCGTCCGAACAAATAACTTCAACGCCTCCCCTGTCCCCTCAATGCATCACATAGGACGGGAATTTACCATTCCCGAACACCGATGCCACCCCCATCCCCCACCCCCCCTCCCCCCTGCGAACCCCCTCGCCCCCCCCCGCCCCCCTCCCCCTTCTCCCCCCCCCCCCCACCCCCCACCCCTCCCCCCCCCCCCACCCCCTCCACCCCTCTCACCCACCTTCCCCCCCCCCTCCCTCCCCCTCCCCCCCCCCCCCCCCCCCCAAGCGCTATCTATCGGCCGAAAAATTTCATCATCCCGGCCCCGCAGGATCTTCCGGCTGCGGGATCTTTCGCGCAGGATCAACCCGCCGCGACTCCCTAAACGCGACTCCATCCTTGGACAATAGCGCCCAGCTGAACCCGGATTCTCCGCAGGCGATCTTAGCCGAGCCAAGCATCTCCACGCAGCTGAGCCATCGCACGTGCCGTGGCTATTATTAGAGCAAGGCGAATAAAACTATCAGATCTGGGGGCGTAGCTCGCATAATAAATTCGTATTCTAAACTATGCCACTAGCAATATTATTTCTCAAAAGCCGAATCTAACGTATTACTCTAGGATACCTATCGCCCGAGCAACCATACGAATCCATAACGCTGGAGTAGTGATATTTCCGCATCAGCTCTTTTAATAATTTTCACTGAAAGCGGAACCATGACAATCGCATTTTTTTACCTAAACTGTTCTCGGCCTGAGACAAGTCTGCCAACTGCAAACTTATCTCCCTCTTCCACCTTTTTTGCACGCAAAATCATCATATGATAGAAACGTAAACAAGACAAATCATAGCTGAGTGATCGCAACTACAGCCCCCTTTCATCTAGCGCTTCGAATAGTTAGAAAACACAACGCAAACAGCAGCACCGCCAGGAGCCATCCCCATCTTGCTCGACCCCAGAGAGGAATTGGGCAGAATAATACAAGGTTTTTCTGCCCAATCAGGAAGCGGCATTTAATTAGCCGTTGGAACTAGTGCGGTAAGAAATCGACCCCAGGGGCTATTTTCGTTCGCTTCCTACTTTTCTTTGCCGATTTTTTTCGCTCGCCCCCACTATCTGCCCCTGGGTCTCCGAGGATGGTATGCTGATGGGTTGTGTCTTTGGTTAATTACTTGCGATCGTGTTTGGCTCGCGTTAGCTACAAAGTTAGTGCCTGGAAAGTCTTATATGTAATCCGTTTGTTTTAAAGCTTGTTTTGCAAAAATATTTTGTTTTGTTTTTATTTTCGCAACCATAATGATTTTAAACACTTTTTTAGATTAAACTAGCTTTCTATTTGATTTACAATCTGGCAACTAAAAAATTGCATTTGGCGACTAGTAATTTTGAGCCCTGGACTCAGACATGTTATAAGCATTGAACCTTGACACTGAATAAAGTAAACAAGTAGTTGCATACCCCGGGCGGGGGGGGGTACTCCCTTATTATAAGCTATATAGGTATGTGCCGCGCCCAAAGGGTATGGTTTTTGAAGCCGTTTTTGGTCTGAAATAGGGTATAGATTTTGACCATTCTGGTCTGAAATAGGATATGTTTTTGGTGCAACTCTCGGTCTGCAATTGTGGTTTGGCTTTTGTAGACAAAACTGTTTTTCCATTAACAATTGGGGGAATTTGAAGCCCTTTTCAAAATGTTTGCGCAAATGGAACCCATTCCTGAGGTAGCTGAAGTCATGGAATTAGACACGTGTCACTAATTTTATAGGTCTGAAATAGGGTATCGATTTTTGGGTCAGGTCTGAAATAGGGTATGGAAAAACATATTTTTGGTTCTGAAATAGGGTAAGGGTTTCAAGAAAGCAGGCTGCACACCCCCACCCAAAAATTTCAGCGGAGCGTTACCCCCCCCCCCGCCCCACCCCCCCCCCCCCCCCCCCCGGGTTGCATATATACAACTTTTGTATGAAACATTGTGAATTTATTATTTGGAATTAATGCACTTCAGAGAATTGTGAAAATTGAGTCAAAACATAGGTCAGATAATATTTTAAGGACAACCAAGCAGTCATTAGGGCAAACCGAAGTCAGGGGTTTGGTTGTCCGCATAATTTTGGAATAAGGACAAACTTTTTAAATTCCGAGCACTGGGGAGGAGGAGGGAGGGAGGGAGGAGGGAGGGAAGGGAGGGAGGGAGGGAGGGAGGGAGGGAGGGAGGGAGGGAGGGAGGGAGGAGGGAGGGAGGGAACTAAACAGAGGAAATACGATAGTTATAATAAAGTATTAGTTATTATAAAGTTGTGCTTAGCCTGCTGGCCGTTTGCTAGTGATGAGTGTACAAAGTTTGCAAAAACTTACCTGAACTCTTGAGATTCTCCAAATTCTCTGAAGGCATTTTGGACTCACTGGAGTATTCTATTGATATTAAATACACATGTTAGTACTCTTTTATCAAGTCAGGTTAACATTCATTTGATAAACTTACTTACACTGTAGTACACTATTGGATGAAAACCTGTGAAGAACCTGTGAAAAACCTGGTGACTAGGAAATACCCTGTGAAAAAAACCTATATGAATTTTGCACAAAAGCCTAAATTGTTGAGAAAATTTCCCAAATTTAGAACCTGTGAAAAACCTGTGAATTATAAAACATGTCTTTAAAAAACGTGTGAAAAAACGTGTGAACAAAGTTATGAGAAAATGCCCCCAGAAAACCTGTGAAAACCCCTGTGAAAAAACCTGTGAAACAATTTTGAAGAAAATACCCACAGAAACTGTGAACAATAACTTTACTGAAAATTTTTGAGTGAAAAAGAAACACAGCTGACTATAACACACAAAGAACATTTCAGGCGCAACTAGACACAATTTAAATCTATCAAAACAACTTTTATTAGGTTTCACTTCATAATTTTACCTGTTGTATGTACTTTTCATCTGTCTCTGCTCAACAGACTAAACATAAGCTAATTTCCCTTGGATTCACTGACTGCACTACACATATTAACTAAACTAACTACCTCAAGTGATGTCAGCTGTTGACTTTGCATCAATTCCCACAGTATATATGCCACACTAAATGCCTTTCTTGAAATGTTGTACACATTTCTCTTTCAAAACGTACAACAACTTGAAATCGTGTCAAATTCAAAATGGCCGCCACACTCAAGTATGTGAGCCCGCAGCTTTGTGGTCAGTTGAAATGTGGCCCAACAGAGACTGGAAACGAGTGTAAAAAAGAGCGGGAGAAAAAAGCGGCTTGCAAGTGAAATGAACCAATCAGCAATCAGCAAGCTGAGCTGAGGAAGCAAGGACGCTAGTTTGCTGTCATTTCAAAGATGTCTTCTTTTATTCTCGGACATTTCTTGTTCATTTCAACTTTCATAGTGATGCACATACAAATCACTGTCAACATTTCTTTTGATCCAAGGTAAGGTAATTCAGTTGAGTTTAATCTAAGTTTCAAATGATGATTTGTCAGACAAGACATGTCTTCAATGTCTTCAATGCTGCTGTACATATTCATGTAGAACTAGAACAATTTTATAAACTCAAGCATGTCTCCAGCTCAGGCAGCAGCTGGAACAGTTTTAATTTCTCATAAATAAGTTCAGGTTGGATGTGAAAATTATGTGGCTCTGATTATAAATGAACATTGAGAATAATAATTTATTATGCTTAAATTTTATTGTCCCAATTAATGAACAAAAATATGGCATTTTGGCATTGAATCCTTAAATTCTAAGCTCAAGTTGTGTCATGTACTCGATCAGTGTACTGCCTGTTTAATACTTCAAGTGTAAAAACTATAGTTGCTCTTTTGTTGAAATACAGAATGAATTTTATATTTTTGAGTTTTTCTATTTTTCTATTTGGAATGGACAATTGCTAAATTAAATTGAGGTTCCCACTCCAGTCACACTACATGGATCTTTAGTCTTTATCTTATCATAATTTATATACCGATAAGGGCATGCAGCCAACTTTCCAATATGTTGTTATTTTTATGTTGTTTCTGCTAATAATACAAGACAAGAATTATATATTTAAAACCTTGTTGATGTACGCATGTAGAAAATGTAGAGAACAATGACCTTTTTTTTCTATTTCAGCTACCAACAAATAACTGAGAGTTATATATTGCCAGGCAGTTGATCTACATAGTTTTATATACAGCATATGCCATGTATTACAGTATGTGTATACATGATGATGGATCTACTGACTATAAACCAGTAATAAAAACAGTCACTAAGTCTTCACTAGAGCAGCAGTGAATGTAATATCTGCATGTATCGATCAGCTGAAGAAAAATATATCAAGAAGCATCATGATGGTATGTTGAATTTAAGTTTAGTCAGTATAATAATAAAATACATCATGCTATTAATAAAAATATTAGAAAAACTAAAGTAATAATAATTTTATTAATGGTTGCTGTGATGTAATTTTATTTGCTGCCTCATCAATCAATCAATCAATCAATCAATCAATCAATCAATCAATCAATCAATCAATCAATCAATCAATCAATCAACCAGTAAAATATTTAAGTTTAAATTGTATTAGCAGACAGAAAAAAAATAAACTGTCATTATTATTAAATTGTTATTTATATTTGCTCATTAATCATCTCAAGTACAACATTTTGTGCGCATATACTATCCAATCAGAAGCGCTAGCCAAGAGTATATATTCTTTGGCTTCTGATTGGATAGTTTATTAATTGTGTCCATGAATGTAAGTGGTCACACCGTTCACCGTTGGGGAATTACAATGCCACGACAATTATAGAACTTACTTAGTTTGTACAGTTGCTAGTGATTATCCACATGCCTTTGTTATGCAACTGTCATGCTACAAACATGCTCGCTACACATGTACAGCTTCTCACAGGTTTTATTGTTGACAGGTTCAGATGTGCATGCAGGTTATTTGTTGTTTGTTTACTTGGAAAGTAAAAAAGTATCAAAATGGTCTTTTGAATGCTTAAAGAGGTTTCAGGCCAGTTAATAATGCACATGCTTACCATCCTCTGTGTGGTCACAGGTACAAAGTATCTACGATATTCAAATTTCTTAGTGCAATAGAATTGTTATTGTGAACATAATCTTCCTAAAAATCGGTATTTAGGACTGTCTATATTTAATAAAATAAAGTCAAAATGTTTGGGACGTTGTTTAAACTTTGCTTTGATGCGGTTTTTACGGTGATTTAAAGCGTGCAAGAGCAGTTTTCGGACTTCAAAGTTTTTACTAGCATCTAGAATACTAATATCACAACAAGGCATGCAACTTCGAGCAGTTTTGTACCAAAAAATTCCGTACTTCCTCTCAAATTTTGCCCTAAAAAAAGCATTTCTTCGATTCGATTTCCTAACAGGTCCCGCATATATATCGAAAGACCAGTCCTCAAACTACAATCTGGCCAAATTTGAGTACGAAAGGTTCGCAGATTGATCTTGATGTACAAGTCTGACAATTGAAATCACAACAAGACCCTCGATCAGACTGTTCACAGGTTTTTAGATTTTAGACCCTGTGGAAAACCTGTGAAAAAGCTGTCCAACAGCAGGTTTTTCATCAGGTTTATTCACAAGTTGGAATTCACAGGTTTTTTCACAGGTAAGGCATGGGTATTGACCCTGTGAAAAGTGCCCTGTTCACAGGTTTTGTGATTTAGACCCTGTGAAAAAACCTGTGAAAACGGCCGCCAGCAAATTTCATTTTCACAGGTTTTTTAACAGGTTTTTTCACAGGTTGTAATTCACAGGTTTTTTCACAGGTTTTTTCACAGGTTTTGACCCTGTGAAAAGTGCCCTGTTCACAGGTTTTCAAAATTTCAAAACCTGTGAAAAACCTGTGAAAAAACCTGTGAATACTTGAACTTCACAGGTTTTTTCACAGGTAAATTCATAGGTTTTTCACAGGTTTTTCACAGGTTTTCATCCAATAGTGGTACACACTTTATACTATATAGCATCATATACACCGATCTACATGTATGTGAGAATTACATGTATATCAATGTACTGATGTACACCGGGTACAAAAATAAAAAATAATAATTATTACTATTATAGTAATAGTTCATGTAGATTTAGACTTTTAAACATTTTAAAGAAAAATAAGCGATAAAAGAGTACTGTACATGTAATTTATTGACGTTTCAACCGCACAATACCGTCATTTTCAAAAGTAAATTTACACATGTCACAGTTTGATTATAAAAATAATAATGCATGCAGGAGGGTGTTAATAGAGTTCATTAGGCAAATAGTTTTGCTGACTCCATCCGCACAAAACTATTTGTCTAATAAACGTCTAAAACCCTCATGTAAAACCCTCTTGTATAGTTCTGGACGTCTGTTTGTTTACACGTTTTTTTTTCACAGTGACTTTTAGAAGGGGTCAGTAGGGGGTCAGTAAGGGGACAGTTGACTGGGGGTTTAGTGTTTTGTCAAAACCCATATACCGGTAATTATTATAAAGTTCTACATAATATTGTTTCAAAGATCGATCAGTTTATAGAACTTTCACTTGAGCTATAAACTTTGTAAGTTACTACAGTGTTTACTGCAATAAGAAGTACTTTATGCATGATAACTTGATCCTGGATTAGTATTCCACAGCTTAGGACCTCTGAAGATGTTAACAACATTGCCACACTCAGTATGCTGAAAATTATATGTCAAACTGTTTCAGGTCAAAAATCCTGACAAGGTCAGATACATGACCCAACAAATTAATGGAAAACTCCCTATGATTTGGCGAGGCCCACATCTATTTGACCGTTTAATACAATTCCTCATTGACACCTTACGTTCAAAACTTATACTGGAACCCTACAGTGTACACTGTATGTTTAAAATACTTACTCAGGCTGATCATCAACACTTGGGCTAAATGCAATTTAGGTGAAGTTAAACTCAAGACAATATTATTGTGGATTTGCCCAGTAGCTACAGTGTTTTGCAGTAGCTACAGTGCTTGCATTGCTGACCACTGCTAACTTGTTCAGTGCAGATCTTTGCGGACCTTCGCTCCCGACCCTTCCCTCCCAGATGGCAAGTTAATATATTCAGGTAATTTTTTTTTTGTGGACGGGTGCCTGGTTGGTGGGCTGTGTCAGGGTTAAGCCATGGATACATGTACCTCCTCGGGCTGGCAGATTCCAGTTTGCTGCTTACCCCCACCACCATGCAATACCTAATTCCTGGCCTGGGGTAAGGTTCGAAACTTGGTTTTTTTTTAACTTTTTTTGGCACTGACATGATACCGCTGTCAAAATGTAGACAGAAACAGGAACGCCTGCTCAGTACCTGCTCGGATGTGTTTATCAGATTTATATGGGGAAGTTTATATCAATATGCATTGCTCCACATCATGCAACTTTAATTTGTTGGCTATGTTAAACTGCATTAAAAGTGATTCACTAATCACAGAAAGTTTTGCTCAGTGAAGATAACGTCGCCAAACAGCCACAGTATTTCGAGTTTTGACTGAAAAAGTCATTGTGTTTATCGGTATGCACATTATTTTCTAAATGACTTTTATGAATAACCAGTGTGTGTTTGCTCTATTTTATCGTGGTGGTATCGAAAATGAAGCACTCGAAAACAAAGACCGAAGCACGAAGCACCCTGAAGTCGAAAACGAAGCACCCTTACCCGATTACTCCAGTTGGATTTAAATTCGAAGTCGGTAAAGCCTACCTCGTCCCAGAGACCAGAGACTCTATGGGTAACTTCAGAGAGCGATTTTGTCACAATTTTTTGGCAAATCTTGGATTTTTTAAAGGAAATCTTCGTTTTTCTGTCGGCTTGATGATTGCATCATGGATACATTTTTGTCATTTTCATCCTTGACCACGCGAATTTTTAAATCTTCGCTACACTCTTGAGACCTTCGTTTTTTCTGCGGTGATCGTCGCATCTTCGATTCCTTCGGAAATACCCATAGAGAGGCTCTTGTCATGTCGCACGCATCTTCTCGATACCGGATAAAAGCGTTGCGTGACTACCCAAAGAATACGAGCTGCAAGGATTACGTTTCGCCATTTATTAACAATTATTGGATGAGGTTTTTGTGATATCCAGAATAATCAAGGTCGAGGTAAGAGTTATCAGCCAAAGCCGAAGGCTGAGGCTGATAACTCTTACTGAGATCTTGATTATTCTGGATATCACAAAAACTGAATCTGATAATTGTTTTATTATACATTCAACGAAAAAATAATAGTCAGTAAACATTCACTTGCGAGTGGAACTGATAATTTATTTCTCAGTGTGCATTTAAAAATATACAAATCGGCACCGCAATTGAAAGAAAGTGTCCAAACATCGGATAATGTCCAAAGAATTAAATAAAAGCTGGCAATGTTTTCTTCAATGTTTTAAAAGTAAATATTAATCGATAAAGAAGTTTAACTTAAGAAAACATTACAGTTGTAAAAAGCATAATTTTTGGAAACTTCGGAGTGGGTTGCTTGATAGTGTAAATCTCTCATAACATGTTCTTCCTGTGAAAGAGTTAAAAGCGGAGATAAATTGGTATTTTCAGTTGCAAGGCTTTCTAACCTTAGGGAGTCTTCATTGACAGCGGAGTTACCAGCGCCGGCGGCGGTTAAAGTTTCAAGTTTGTGCCAACTCCGTCGTTTCCTCAGGCTCTATAAGTTTAAGGTATTCAGTGAACAGTTCCTTTGCCCTTTCGTCGACCTTTTTGTGTTGATTGAATCCTTGTCTTCAACTATTTTTTCGATCTCTCGCTCGGTCACAGAAGCAAACCTGGCCATATTTGCTTCGCCGATGTTGTTTACTGCAAGCAACGCAAAGCGCGGGAAACTTGACATGATTACCCGTGATTACCCGTGATCCTCTCGCGAACTTGACATGATTATTGTATAATCTGTAGGTAGATGACGTAGATGCTTTCAAAGGCGCTGATTTCGAAAATTCACTGTACGCTTTCGGCCAATCAGAAAAGAGATAGTGAGTTGAATGTATAATAATACAAGTAAGCGGTCTGAAATTTGTTACTGTGACCGAGTTCAGCGTGCTTCATTTTCGAGTTCAGGTGCTTCGTTTTCGAGTTCAGGTGCTTCGTTTTCGAGTTCAGGTGCTTCGTTTTCGAGTTCAGGTGCTTCGTTTTCGAGTTCAGGTGCTTCGTTTTCGAGTTTAGGGTGCTTCGTTTTCGAGTTCAGGTGCTTCGTTTTCTAGTTCAGGTGCTTCGTTTTCGAGTTCAGGTGCTTCGTTTTCAAGTTCAGGTGCTTCGTTTTCGAGTTCAGGTGCTTCGTTTTCGAGTTCAGGTGCTTCGTTTTCGAGTTTAGGGTGCTTCGTTTTCGAGTTCAGGTGCTTCGTTTACGAGTTCAGGTGCTTCGTTTTCGAGTTCAGGTGCTTCGTTTTCGAGTTTCAGGTGCCTTCGTTTTCGAGTTTAGGTGCTTCGTTTTCGAGTTCAGGTGCTTCGTTTTCGAGTTTAGGGTGCTTCGTTTTCGAGTTCAGGTGCTTCGTTTTCGAGTTTAGGTGCTTCGTTTTCGAGTTCAGGTGCTTCGTTTTCGAGTTTAGGGTGCTTCGTTTTCGACTTCAGGGTGCTTCGTGCTTCGGTCTTCGTTTTCGAGTGCTTCGTTTTCGATACTACCATTTTATCGTCCCCTGTTTATTGAATGTCAGCTTTGATATTAGTTTTAATCAAGATTTTCATTATATAATAATGTGGAGATACAGCTAATGTTCCAGACAGATCAGCAACCCTCAAGAGGCTGCATTAAGCCTCGATTTATGAATTATTCGAGCAGAAAAACGGATCACTTGGGGACGTAGTTGGTGCGGTCAGGTTTGTGGGGGAAGGGAGCTGTTCTGAGAGCAATTTTTGTAAATATTTCCGAAAAAAATCGTAAGTTTACTTCAATGCTTACCTAACATCGGAAGCAATGCGTGAAAATCACATCTTGTTTTTGAATTCCACTGCTTGGAACCTGTACAAAACACAACAACACTCAGAAATACCAACACAACAGTTTCGGTTCACAACTGATCGATGAATCGAATTCGAAAGCGGAAGTGATTTTACAGCAGTTAACAGATCAGTGAGACGTTAAACAATAAAGAAATATATTCCTGTCGATAGAAAGAAAAAAATTATTGTTTCTCCACTAACCTTGCTGCAAAATAACTTGATTTTTTTCAGAATTTCATCAGCAGGCAAAGCTACGAGTAAAAAGACTAAAAACTGCAGCAAAACTCTCGTGGCACGCCTGGAAGGAATCTGGGAAAGTCCCATGTCCCAGAGTCCCTTGCGCACAAAATATGCATTCTCGTCCCAGAGCCCACCGAGTCTCTTAGCCGGCGGGACCTTGGAATGAGAAATTAGACAATTTAGTGTATACACTCTGCATTCCGGATATTGCAGCATGCTCCGTTACATACCGTTGAAATCTGACTGAGATAAATTGATTACAAGGCTGGCACTACGACAAAAGGGCAGATTTATTGGCCGATATTTCGACTAGCAGAACTAGGTCTTCCTCAGGTCCTAAAATTTGAATTGTAAATCTGTCTTGATTCAACAAAACATACCCGAGAGCTTGGGCAGACTCACCAAACAGTTTCTGGTCCCACCTACCCTCCCCCGGCGGGGAAATGACAGACCCAGGCAGGTCAGCACATTGCTGGATGCTTAGCTAAGCCAACCCTAGCCCAAAGCAGCTCAGCTAGGCAGCGAAACAGGGCAAGCCACACAATGCAAGTGATAAAAAGCCAAGTAAGGGTCACTTGAGATTCAGCGAAAAATGCACCCCTAGCCACTCCCCTAGCCAGGCAACAATGCAACCCCTGACCCTCTACTCCCTGGGGCTGTTAGCTCATGAACTGGTCTACCTGGCAAAACTGTCCATGACGGTGCCCCCCTCCCCCCCTCCCCCCCCCCCCCCCAATCAAAATTATTGAACGCCGGTGGTTGGTGGAAGGGTGGGATTGAAGGCCCCGGAGGGCCTCCAATCCTTGGTCACTAAACATTGACTACGTCCCCTCCCCTAGCCGGGGAGCAATTCACCCCCTGAGCCTGGACTACCTGGGAAATGTGTCCAAAACAGTCCCCCCCCTCCCCTCCCCTCCCCTGACATTTTGCCAACGCCATAGGCTTGAGGTGGTGCACAAAACCTTGCTCCGGGCCAGGTACGTTTTGCCAAATTCGGACAGAAATACATATGACGAGTAATGGGTAACTAGTAAAAATAACATGCAAAATATACTGTTGGTCTTCTTTGACGATTTGTGGAATGTTAGATGCCTTGAGTGATCCAAAGTGTATAGCGGACAGTTCTCAGAAAAAATGATGACAGTAACTGTTTTTGTTTCAAAATGGCTACAGAGAAACCTCTACTTTGGGACACCTCCATTAAGAGGACACCTCCTTTAAGGGGACACAAACTTTTGTCCTGGCAAAATTAAAGCTCATATTATCTTTGCATCTATTTTAATTGGTTAAAACCTATCTATTAAGGTAGTAGACCTGACTTTAACAAGTCCATTTTGGAACCAAATAACTCTAATTTATCCATATTTACTCAGGAACGATTACCATAGCCTTGTAGAACAGAAGTTGATGTCTGAGGTGACAATTTTCACACCTAAGGTGACGAAATCCCATTTGAATCGCGGGCTCAAAAAAAAAGACTGGCGTTTTAACCGCGCTACCTTCAAAGATATCTTTAAAAACAATACGGGAGCTTATTCCTATCCAGAAAAGGAAAATTCTAGCGGCAGCCCGGAGCGAATTTTTTTTTTCTTCTTGAGATATCAGTTTTTTAATTAAAAAACATGTGTCGTTTTTTAAGTGCCCATAATATCGAGTAGGAATATGTTTTTGCTCCGGGCCGCCGTACAAAGGTTCGTACATATCAATAGAATAAACTGTGCAAATTTCATTCAGATACGATAGTTCAACGTCTTTATTCTTAAAATACCTTTCAGTGTGGTCTGTACACTATGTCACGCCGCAAAATGAGTGAATGAAATCAGCAAAATACGCGCTCGAAGCTTTGTTTTTAGCGTCATGTTTTTCACTTGTATGCCTCCCCGCCCCCACCCCCCAAAAAAACCCCAGAGAGCTTGCTCGCAGGCTACGTAGAAAATTGAGACGACCACGAAGTTGCAATTGACCAAATTTTGACAGCTCAAAAGCTGGAAACGGCGGGGGTTTTGGGGGGCGGCATTCAAAATTCTGAGACATTAGTGCAAGCTCTCTTTCCCCCGCTCTTTCTCTTTTCCCCCAAAAACCCCAGAGAGCTTGCTCGCAGGCTAACCGTTTTTTTTTACGGCACGAACTTGTAAGAAAACGGTACGGAACCTGTAAGTCAGAAAGTTACATGCCAATGGGTCTGAAACTTAGCGAAGGTTTTATGTGATATGAGAACAAATCTAATTTACATGATTCAATGTAACCGCTGCAATTTACAATACATAGGAGAGACTAAACGACGCTTAAAAGACAGATTTAATGAACACCGCCGTACCATAGATAACCCTAATACCAAATCTAAACCTACTACAGTCGCTGAACACTTTCTCTCCTCTCCTAATCACACTGCTAACGACATGCAATTAATCCCCATTGAAAAAATATTTTCTAACAGAGACTCAATACGTAAGGCCAGGGAAGCTTTTTTAATCACAAAAGCTAGAACACTTGAACCCCATGGCCTTAACATCCGCGAAGAAAGATATTAGATATTTAGTTTCCCTACATTATTTTATTCTATTGTTTTACTGTCAATCTTTGTTATCTCTCTGACGTATTTCCGTTATTACGCAAAAACTGTTAGTAGCTACTATATAACACGTATATCAATGTAAAATTTCCTCATTGTACCTGAAGAAGACTGGTTTGGCCAGTCGAAATATAGTACTCAAAAAACTTAAAAATCTACGTTGTATCGGTCTCTGCTTCTACAGTATATTTTCACTTGTTTTAGCCGATTAGATCACTTGTTGATCCAACGTACACCAGCAGGATTGTCGTCCACGGTTGCTTGCTTGAAAATTTTGTCTAATGTTTCAGTGCATTAATTTGAATCAAACGAGGTAATTAATTTTCAGCGAGTCATGCAGACCGTTTTTTTACGCCACGAACTTGTAAGAAAACGGTACGGAACCTCTAAGTCGGAAAGTTACATGCCAATGGGTCTGAAACTTAGCGAAGGTTTTATGTGATATGAGAACAATGTTTCAGTGCATTAATTTGAATCAAACGAGGTTATTAATTTTCAGGGAGTCCCGCGGACCGTTTTTATGGCTACTGCGCTTGCGCAAGTGGCTATTATTGTCGTCGTCGCAGCATTCTTTGTAACATTCCTTCGTAAGACTTTTTTGTAACAATTCTTTGAATAACTGAACATGATATGGCATTGTTCGATTGTTTCGCTTCATTGACAGTGGTGTCAACTGCAATGCTTAAAAAGAAGATTGGCATATTTAGTGAGCTATATGGAGAGAAATTGCGTACACGTTTGTTTTTAAGTGTTTTTATTTACGTAGGTGTATTTCTTTGACAACTGCACGAACAGGGTCGCGTTTGGTTGAACCACATTGTTGAAGCTTTTTTGAGAAACCGCTGGTCTTTTAGAGTCCTTCGCACAATTCATTTGTTTGAGTTGTACTATCTTATTGAAGTTTCCTGAAATAAAGATAATAAATATTATAAGTTGCTAAAAAGGGAATAGGTTAAATTAAGATATTTACTAAGAAGGACGGATAATTTTTTTTTCTAGTTAGTAATGTTTATGTGAGAGCTGTATTTGCTTGGCTAGGGCTTCAAGGTGAAGCCGCAGTGTTTTGAAAATCATTCCGGCACAGCTTCAATTGTTTAAAGGATGATGAAACAGTATAAAACGAGCAATTGATAACTGAAGAGATAAATGAAATTTCTACAGGTAAAACTTGATATTCGTTAAGCCTTGGGTTGCGATAGACTCATTTAGTCACACGCGCGAGGGGTGAAGTCAGAGAAGAAAGTATTGCTGAGGGACCAAATAATTTTGTTATGCTAGCGTGAATTTACAACTCTTTGAAAATCTTCCAGAGCTTCAGTTGTTGAAAGGCTGATGTGCAATTTATTTTTAGATTCTGTTATGTCAGCGCGAATGCTGCTGTGTAAACAAAGATATTACATGTTTTAATTAATATCGTTTTAAAAACTGTATGACGACAATCAGAAGAGTATGAGTGATGAGTGATTTGAGAATTTTGTTATGTCAGCATGAATGCTGCGAATGCTGTTGTGACAAAGATCAAAGCCGCGTACTGGATTGCAGAAAAAAATTAATTCACCGCGCTTTCGGGAGTCTGGCGTTGGACATCGTGACAAAATGATATTTTCAAAACGAGGAATGATTTTAATATGAAAATATCTTCTAAAATTATAGACGAACTTATCTGCTTGGTTTGTGAGAAATATCGAGACCAATTAAATCTTGGTATGTAGACGAAAGATAAGATCATCTCATTTGAGCACAGTTTCCGTTGTTTTAAGAAAACAGTGGGTGATTGTATTCAAATTAGCTTGTGTTTCATGTCTTGTTAGTTGTACTGATCAAAATGACATGAAGGTAGATAAACTGAACAGAGTTTGTTAGTCGGCGAGCTAGTTTACGAGAGCAGTGTTGCTAAAAGTGACCTGAGAAATTTGTTACGTTAAACGTGAATCGTGCAGTGTACTGTAATTACCCTCTCCAGTTAGCTATGATATGTGCAGAGTCACGTCACGCGCGAGGAGCGAAGCCCGGTGTGGGGGGTGGGCGGGGGGGGGGGCGGTACTCCCAAAACATTTGGGTAGGGGTGTGCCGCTGGGCTATAAAACCCCTTACCCTGCACCAGACTACAAAACGCTAATTTTGCGACCCTGTTCCACACTAAATGTTAAAAAAGATACCCAGTTCCAGACGATTTTTCTAACCAAAAAGGCTAAACTAGTAAGCAGCAGTTATAAAGCTTCTTTCCTACGCGTTTCGATTCGTCTGCCTAACATAATCCAGAGTAACAATTAACGATACTTGTGCCAACTTCTAGGAAACTGATACCCTGTTCCAGACCAAAAATTGTTGTTTGTTAATCCCTGTTCCAGACCAAACTGCTTAAAAACCATACCCTGTCCAGCGGCACGTTCCTATATAGCGTATATAAGAGAGTGCCCCCTCCCCCCCCCCCCCCCCCCCCCTCCCTCCGGAGCGAAGCCTCGAGAAGAAGCGACCAGCATGGCTGCGTAGCTGGCGATTTTGTTGGCGCGCGATGGCAAAATACGCGCGTGCCGAAGCCATGAACGAAAACGAGAGCAAACTACGCGCGTGGCCGCCGAAACTGCCAGCTATGCAGGCTGAAATGTCTGTTTGGAGGATTTGGAAACGATAGACTTGAAGCATTTACAGTTGTTATAGTACCCTAGGTGAAAAGGTTTTTTTCCTCTGCTCAAACTGAGCGGTGAGTCACGACGGCAAAACCGGAGTAAAACAAAATCGCTTTTTTTGCTGTCCTTTATCTTCGTCAAGGAAAAAATATCCTCAGACACCCTGTTGTAGTGGTGTACCAAGTCTACACATCTACGTAGTAGTTTTAGTTAGCATTTCTGTGAAATGTAATTACCTTTTTCAGCCCGCTTTGAATTGAGGTTGATCGTTCACAGCTTCAGTTCAGTTGAAAGACTGTTGATGCAACTGTACTTATGAGTGATTCAAACAGAATCACTACATGGTGGAGTCACTTGTAGTGTCGAGCGTTTTGCTGTGTGTATGTGTCGAGGAAAGATAAGACGGAAAAATACAGATACATGTTGATCTTGGGTTGAAAACAACAGTGACGTTAGACTATGTGTTGACATAAGATAACAGAATTGCGGTTTCTTTGTAAAGGATGTAAGTCATTAAGTTGCGTCTTTATTGATAAGAATATAAAATTTAAGTTGTACCAGTCCAAATGGCTGTTCTGTGAGCTTCTGTGACTTATTTTATCTACAAGGGTCAAACACCGGAAGAAGTACAGTTGTCAAACATGTCATGACAAATGAAAATATACAGTGCACAGATAAGCGAGGTTAACTTTGTATGAGAGCGGAAAGTGTCCGTTGTCCGTATTAAGGGCTAATGTAAGATAAAATATATGAGCTTTTCGTCGGGACAAACGAAACTGTCCGTAATAAGCCGCGGGTGTCCATATTAAGCGGGTGTGCGAAAGGGGAGGGGATTGCGTGTACTAACTTTCGAGTGCCTCCCGAGCCGTAATCTCGCCAAAAAAAGTCTTAAACAGCCCGGAATGACAAAATAACAGCACACGACTCAATTTACATATATTTTAAACTCTATTGAATAATACAGATCAAGTTGACTCTTAAATCTAAACTTGTGAACCAAATCTCAACCGTCACAGTAAGTCTGTAGCCCCCCCCCCCCCCCCCGGGGTCTGTAGTTCGTGACCTGAATAATGTAAACACTGACCACTCAAACATAGGATGGTCTGCCTGTGGTATAAACATAAACATTTCTTGCACTTTTTAAATTCACAATGGATTTTTGACAAACAAGAAACTTTATGTGACATGTAATTTACAATTTACGGACAAAGGTATCTATCGATTGACAGGATTTTGCTGCGGCCTTTCTATTTCGCTCTTCTGTGACTTCTAGCCTATGAATAGGCTCCGTGAAAGCGAGCCGCACGAAGCCTGGGAGAGAAGGGAGAGAGGGCCCCTTTCTCTCTCTCCCAGTCTTCGCGCGGCTCGCTTTTCCTTTCACCCCATCGCGGAGCCTATTCATAGTGACGTCTGGCTCTGTTCGGTCCATTTTTATCCAACCACACATTTGACACACATGCTCAGTCTTCTCTCATTTTGATAGAGCCTGGAGATTAAAATATCGGATGAGGGTTTTAGGTCGAATTTATCGTTAACGTTAAATTCAGCTTATAGAATCTCAAGATCTGGTCCAAAATTAAATGTGTCACCCAGCAAATCTACAAATGGCGGACCTTCGATGTTATCTTCGTTGATTCAGGCTTCATTTCTAGTTAGCGAATTATAGCTTTTAATTCACTTTCTTTTCAGCCATCCGCGGTCCACGGACGCACCTGTCGCACCCCTCGCCCTACGGGCCCGATTATTTTAGCGTGGTTAGCCAAAGCAAGAGATGTTGCCTTAGGGGTAGGGTTATCAAATGCAATACGCCAAAGAAAAAAATAACAAAACCAACAAAGTTGCTGCACTATCCTCAACGGCGACAACTCAGAGAACGAAGTCTTGACCTATATTATCAATTGAGAGGTCTTGTGAGAGTTGAGTCATGCACGTGGCAAACATGTAGCGGGTTTGCGTGACGAATTCAAATTCAAAGTTTGTGCTTGTTTTATGTAATTGTTCATGCATTATTACATTTACGTGTATCTAAAACTATTATAGCAACAACCTGTAGTTTGTTTATAATTCACGGAAATCAAACAATAATGTCGTCAATTCACTATTCTCGTCTTATATTTTTCGCGTGACAACTTGTTATGTAAATAAACAGCCAGGAAATACTTGCAATTAAAAGACTAAAGACTAGTAACCAAGTACCCAGGTGTTCAGTCTCCTCCCGCTTACTCGATTTGGCACGAAATGACTTCCTGAGATAGTTAGAGCCGGCACATAAACCCGTTCCCAGGCTCCCAGGTGAACGTACGTTAGGAACTAAGCTGAAGGAATTACCAGGTTTAAGTTTTAATTTAAATCAAATTGCTTTTCATGAAAAAGAAATGTGACTCTTTCAATCTTTCGGTTCCTATTAACGATCGCGCGAATTTGTGTATGCATTCGCAATGTTTAACGCCTGAGAAAAATAATTAACTTTCACACGAGATTTATTTCACACACGTAATTTTTAATTAAATATTAAATATGTAACTTCAGAAACTACGAATCTTGGCAAATATTTGCCAAATAAAAATGTTTACATTAAAATAACCGTCACACATATGTATATACAGTGGATTGGGCTGTCATTTCTCTCATCACAAGAAACTAATAACTAAATATTAAGTAAACTAACCTCAATTTCCAAAGTTTTCAGTATTGATTTCCTTGAAGACTAATCCTTTTAAAATAGCAAAGCGTCTAGCCCAAATACAGTTGTAAACAACTCCATCTTCCGTTCATCCGTATTCCTATTTCCCATCGTAATCATTCAATTGCGAGACTGCATCTTATGTTTTAGTATCGACTTGTTAATTTTTCACGGCATTTCCGAGAATCCACCTTACTGATTGAAATCACGAGAGTCCCTAACCCATTCCGTTTACTCGGCTCATGGCTACATGTATGCGCATTCTCTGAGTAAAAGTTGCAGTAGCCATGAGCACGCGTCGCGGGCCTATTTTTTTATAACGCCACGAACTTGTAAGAAAACGGTACGGAACCTCTAAGTCGGAAAGTTTCCTGCCAATGGGTCTGAAACTTAGCGAAGGTTTTATGTGATATGAGAACAATGTTTCAGTGCATTAATTTGAATCAAACGAGGTTATTAATTTTCAGCGAGTCATGCGGACCGTTTTTTTACGCCACGAACTTGTAAGAAAACGGTACGGAACCTCTAAGTCGGAAAGTTTCCTACCAAATTGTCTGAAATTTGACTGGGTGTTTAGATTCTGTAACAGTAATAATTCACTGCTCTGAAATTCAAAATAAACGTACGAGGTGGTTAATTTTAGCGGACTGTTTTATTTTTACGGCTCTTATGAGCGGGTCAATTTAATTAGGGTTTTGTTAACTGCAGGTCTATTATAATTGTATAACCTTGATGATTGTAGACTTTTATTCTTCAGTTGACAATAGCCTTTAGTTCTTATTACAGATTACACTTAAAAATATGTCCATGCTTTAACACATTTTCTCTCGTGTTTCACTTGGTATAGTCTTGACATCTAAAAAGTTTATAACAAAAAAAGACTAAAAGAAAACAGAATGCATGTGAATACAATTTACTGATAAAATGTGTAGTTAATTCTCATTGCGCAGAAGTAACTACCTCTAGATGGACAAAATTGTTACTTTGCATTTCTAACTAGCTTAACATTATTATCGCATTAGTAACATCGTCCTTAATAAAGTTCGTGATGTCTGCCTTGTCACCGATTAAACCAAAGAGTCGGTCATTAACCTTGTGTCAAGGTGTTCTTTGGCCAAGTTAAAAACTTTCTCACAGAGCCCTGCATTCCATTGTTGAGTTCTCGATGAGATCTGTTATTTCCTCTATAGTGGAATTTGTTGTGAAACCTCGTTTCTGCGTCAGGTGAAGAAACATTCTTGCCAACTCTTCACAAGAGTAGTCGGGAAAAACGGAAGGTTGTTCTGATCCTGCGCTTAAACCCTGGGTTTAATTTCATGAACTCTTCCATTTCCGCCGGATATCCAGCGAAAATCATCACTGGATTCCCAATCAGCATTGCTTCCATTAGAGTTTCCAGTGCTTCTTCTCCGCCACACGAAGTCGATATGCCTCGTCTACGAAAAGAACTCCACCTCTCGCTTTATTAAGGCATTCCTTTGTTTTGTTGGCTGTCTCGCCCAAATACCTTCCAACCAGACCTGGACGTTGAACTTCGACCATCTTGGAAGTTTTGGTTATTCCTAATTCTTTGAGGATATCTGAAAAGCAAAAACAAAAATACTGAGCTACCTCTTCCGTGTTTCAAGTTAAGAGATCAAAGCTTATTTTAGGGGCGGGGCTAGGGTCTTACTTTTTTTGCTCTGAAATTAAAAAAAACGTACGAGGTGGTTAATTTAATTTGAGCGGACTGTTTTATTTTTACGGCTCTTATGAGCGGGTAAATTTAATTTACAGAGGGGAGAGGGGAAGCAGGTTTAATATTTCCCGCCATATACTAACCTGCCATCAAACGTGCCATCGTTGTCTTGCCTGTTCCTGGGTTTCCAATTAATAGCATGTGATATACAGCATGTGTGTTGGCTAGTTTTGTTTTGGTCTGCCTGCATGCTGAGTCTGTCTAGGAAAGTACCTTTTGCCCACGTCATAATCTGCTCTTTTAAAGTTTGAAGTCCTACTACTTCGTCCAGCTTTTTAGTGATTTTTTCCATGAAATCCTTTTGTCTATGGGAAAATAAACATCGCAAATAGTTACATGCTGATACGAACAACAATAGTAATAATATCGTAACTTATTCAGATGATCATTCTTAATCTTACGTATATTTCAGCGGGAAAACGAATATATATATATATATAATCTCTCCTTGCTTGTTTAAAACAGTTAAGTAATATATCAAACACGAGAGACAGTGTTTCATCAGGATATCCAAACACCGAGAAAGGAGTTGACAATACGACGCGCAGCGGAGTATTTTTGACGAAATTCGAGGTGTTTGGATAGCCGATGAAACACTGTTTCGAGTGTTTGATATATCTTCTCAATCGAAACAAAAACTAAGGAGTAAACGGAGAAATAAAATCGTAAAAATCTATGCTAATTAAGACCGGGTTTCCAAACCTCCGACACGGTTATGATTTCCTTTGTTTTAACTTGATGAATTATTAATGAGTTTGAGAAGACTTTTTCTTCCCTTCCCTTTTTCTTTTCCGATTGCTGTGTTGTAGTTTGGCTGACTGAAGTTTATGCTAAGGTTTATGCTAAGGCACCTGCGACACTATCAATTGTCGTCTTTGTTTCGTCTTCAGAATAGTCGTACATGCCTTTTGGCGATCTCATCGGTGATCTAAAATAAACACATTTTTTTATCTATAGCCATGTATCGTCTGTGTACTATTGTACTGTGTACTTTACCACCTTACTAAACAAATTTAACCAATTAACCTCCTTAGGAACGTTTGCCTCCACTTCTTTGCATCCTCTTCTTTTTTCGACATCTTTTTCTTTTTCGTCTGCAGTAAACCAAAAAATATATAACATTTTTGGTATTAAAAATTGCTTGTTGAAAGCTGAAGACATATGTATTAAAGTTTAATAGTTTCACTAAAAAAATCACCTTTTTGCTATCATGACCTGTGTCTTTGCTGTCCGGGGAATGAGATCTGAAATGTTTATTTTATTACATATTTAATGAAGTAAATAGTCATTGACCTATATCGCATTTAACATACGTATCATTCCAACAGTGATTACCTATTATCTTCCTCCGTTTCATCATAGCCCGCATGCGAGTAATAATCTGTCTAAAGGTGAGGTCCGAACTTTATCTGCAGATGTCAAGCAAAATAGTTCCGTATTAGTGTTTTGGTATTATAGTTTTCCTACTTAACTACCATGAGCTAGTTTACATTTTGTAACTGAACAACTTTACGTTACAAAAACCACTTTCTAGTAACATACTGGAAATCACTTAGAGTCATGAATAGAGTTTAAGAAAGTAAATTGTTGAAATGACAGTAAATATATTCTATATATATATATATATACATATATATATATATATATATATATATATATATATATATATATTTATTAGGATGGTGTTTGCGAGTAACAGTTTGGTAACAGCTGAATGCTACTGTACCTCCTTCGGAATCTGGAGTGTTTGGAATCTTTCCTGAGGATCGTGGCGTTGAATGCCTGTACAAAGAAAACGGTAATGTAACATGTATTTTACTACAGTCATCCATAAAGTGGGTATTTGTGGACTTCACAAAGGGTAGCCTTGTAAATAATCCACCATAATGATCTTTTTTATTTGCAGGTTTGTCAGTTTTGACTTTTGAAGACTATTTATCGTCATCCTCATCATCTTCATCGTCACCATCGACATTTTTAATGCTATTATTTTAGGACCGGATTAAATTGGGGTTTTCTGATTTGTAAAGCCTTAATTGGTACGAGTGATACTCTTTCAAACCATTGGCTGATAGTCTGTAGTCTGCGACTTACCTCACCATTGGCTGGTCTCCACCTTCACTATCTTTGGACACACTTAATTCTATATTCGTTCTTAAAGAGATAAAAAATTCAGTTTTCTATTAGATTTTATTTTGTAAGCCTTGTGATTTACATTTCATACCATAGTAAAGAATAGCAAGTGAACCACATACTTCACATAACATCCATAACATTAATAGTGGATTACAATTGGACGGCAACAATTACAATGTGGTATTAATTTGTCTAACGGTTAATTGAGGATTCTCGTAATCTTCTTATCTATCTTATCTTTTTATCGGTCATGCTTGTAAATCTTTGTAACATTTATGTTCTTATTATTACTAAAGTAGTACCCCATTATTATTACCACAGTGGTAACCTACACACTATAATATTACCTTTTTGGTCTCAAAATGAATTTGGAAAGGCCAATTTAAATTTAAAAAAAATAAAAATAAACAACTTTATTTAAGTGTTAGAGGATTTAGCACTGCTGCACTAGTTGTGGACACAATAAATGAACAAAGAAATATTGTAAATAGAACATAAACTTGTTAAGAATCGCAACCGGTGGGAGGCAATCCAGTTGGCTATTTACAAAGCGTGGCCAAGGATTTGAACTCGGGACTACAGAGAGCAAATCCAGCTAGTGGCAGGGTGGAGGATTTGAACCAGGGACCTCCAGATTTCAAATCCAGCGCCCTAAACCGCTCGACCACCCCGCCTCCCCAATTAACATATTGATTAATTGATCTCACTTATATAACCCTAGTAAAACGCACCTTTTTTTCTTCCTACCGAATGATGTGGAATTGAAGTCGTCAAAATCTGAACTTTCATCAGATACTTGTTCCCTGTAGATGTATAATATTAAAATATGGATCCAGATTTAACTAACCTCTTATATCTTCTTTCTGTTCCCTTGCAAATTTATGAGTTAAAATAAACACCGTCTATAATCTGCGCTCTCTTTTAAGTCCCGTCTACGGTGAGAGTGAAATAATAGAAATACTGTAACTCTACCGTGCTTTGCCTTCAACGCGTTTCCGTTTTCTGTTCACTACCACTTTTTTACCACCACTTTTACCAGCTTTGGTCCCTTGTGCTCTTGATCTGCATGTTACCAAAGAGAAAGGATAAAAAAATAACAAAAATATTTTAAAATATATATTTCTCTATGTAGTGAACATAGCGACACATTGATACATTATTGCTTGTATACTTACTTCGGATCATCTAAAGTCGGGAAGTTAACTGATTTTCCTAGCTCACCTTCAGGAGTAAAGATGAGAACGTCTTTTATAGAAAATTAAGGTTAATTCGTTTACAACTGACAATTACAGAAATCCCAGAATGTTCGAAATGGATGTTAAATGAACAGAAAGGATACAGGCTGTTTTATTGATTAACTTTTCCACTTGTTTTTTGTACGACATCGTCACAGGGTTGTGGTCGTCGTCAAACTTTATCCTGCAGATTTGACGGAAACAGCGAATCAGTCGACATCAATAAGGCTGATAATGACGTAAATGTGTTGTTCATCAGTTTGTACTAAAACCAGACTTACCAGGTATCCGAATCCAAGCTGGTCCTCACAAAGCTGGTGAAATGACCCAATTGGTAGCTTACGGCGCCCCACAACTGCAAATTACCTCCAGCCGAATTTTCGAGGGGCAGTAAATCGTCCGGATTAGTGAAAGTGAACTTAGCAATGCTAAGTGGGACTTTAATCTCGACCTACGAGTAAAATAAGTTACGCACAAAAAACGTTACCACTAGATCAACAATCCCATTACAAACTGACTGAACGAGCTTGAACCATAATGAATAAATAAAAATGATAAGTGAAACTTACCTTTGTGTTATTTGAACGGTCAATACCGATTACCAGAAAACTGGCAGTGCTTAGATATTTAAAAATGAGTCTTGAGCGGGTATCACAGTTATTGCCCTAGAAGTATGGCACAAACAACAAGAAATATAATTAACGTGGGAATTAATTTCCCGGTTCGAAGCAGACCGCCACAGTCATACCACCCCTTCCCCCCAACCAATATAAACCCCAACCTCCTTCCACCCGGTCCTAATACTAGCCATATACTAGCTCCTTACCATATCCTTACTCGCACCCGTCAAATTATCCTCCAGGAGGCGATTGAATGTCTCCTTCTGCTTCAATTTCTTTGGAACATTGATGAAATGATGAAAAGTTCCTATTTAAAGTTAAGAATGAATACCATTTCTACATGAGATGGTTGATCAACAAATGTTACAATAAATATGGATTTTCAATGGAAATGGATCCAAACGGAGGTATATCCAATTCAAAATTATCAATTAAAGGATACTGTAACAGTGCTGGTTTATTCCCGTGTCTGGATCAGCTTCCGCTACAAGACTTTCAAAAGTTATTTGAAGGATGCAGTGATGGCTTCGTCAATGTTGGGTTCATTCTATCCAGGAATAAGGCAGAAAACTCGTTAATGAAGCAATCTCGATTCCTCACATCTGGTAAATTGCATTACAGTTTAGCTGACCTCTAGTTCTTCCTGCATCTTTTCCAGCAAGGTCTCTAGGAACTCCATTGGATCGTTCCAAACTCCAACTCCTCGACCACCCTGGTCCCACTCAACTGCCGTCAAAAGCTCCGCCATACTGCATTCGTAGTCCTCGGAGTTCTGTAAACGTTTCCAAAACGATTTCAGTAGTATATTCTTGGTTGCAACTGACGTCATCGCCGCCATGTTGGATGACCATTAACAAAATAATTCTAATCAGCTTTATTGTTCCTGTCATCCAACATGGCCGCCAGGGTCTTTGTCGTTTAACTCTCTCGGGAATGGTTGCAAACCAGCAATTAGTATTGCATACACTGTTCTCGTCGTATTAATTTTCTTTCGCTAACACTAACCTTAAGGTTCCCTTGGGATGCTAAGCTATATAGTTTGTTAGTGGCTCGCAACACCACGCAGTTTTCAGGGATGGTGTCTCGGGATTTTCTTAGCTGGTCGATCACACTGAGATACTGAAGCAGTGACAATACACAATTCATGTAGCAGTTGCTACCCACATTGGTAAAACCTGTCGATGGAAACAATAACTTTCAGCGTAAATAATTTCCAAGACAGTAATGTAACTTAATTTAACTGTAGCAATTATAATGTCCTGTATGTAAAGTGTCTATAATCACAAGAGCGTCATAAGAAGTTGTATCATTCGCATGCTGTATTTAATGTTTTTATAAATTTTATTTTGAACTGAATAAAGCTATATTAAGGTATCGGATTGTTATTCTATGCAACCCTTCATTTTGCAATTATTTTATTTATAATTATAGTGAAACTGACCATGGCCGCGGAACAATTCCCTGGGCTTTCTTTCGAATGGCGAATCTTTGCTGATCATGTCATCTACATTTTTACCCTAAAATTTAAAAGTAAAAATACGTTTTAAGTAGAATTAACGACTTGTCAGTGAAACAAATAAAAATATTGTCAAGTCGAAATACTCTGAAAATTACATTTCTTCATTTAAAAATACGTTGTTACATTTAACATTTTCATGTAAGTTCATCTGATCTCTAGAACAGTTTATTCTACCCACCAGCTCTTGTTCGAAGAAGCAAATGTGTTGGGAGCATTTGCATTCGTCCGTGCATGGCGTACCAGCCTGGCGACACCTACACTTGGAACTGTTGCAAGGCTTGCTCCTGTGACAAGTACAAGGACCGCCAACAGTCCGCGTTGTGGATCTATTTCCCCCAGGGGATTGCAGCTGGACAGCACCTCTCACGCTTAAATCCCATTTCTCACACACCACTGGTAGCCATGTCAAGCCGACCGCCGCAAGCCTGACCTTTATTGTAAAATCAAAAACTATACACATATCACGCTAAAACTGGGAAGCCTCCAAAATTACAAGCTTTGTACATTAGTTACATTGCATAACGCCGAAATTAAAAAATACAACAAAATACTACTGAAATTCTTTGGGTGGGTGGGTGGGAAGGTCCAGTAATGGCGGACGCAACAAAAACAACTGCCCGCCTCACCGGTCACATGACCTATACCCAGGTTCCAGCGGTGTGTGAGAAAAACATTTTCCACTTTTTTCGTTTCACTCAGCCAGTGGAAAATTACCCTGCTTGTGTGGAGACTGGAAAATACATGTAATGTTAACTTTTATTGGAGAGCATCTCTGTGATATTTTTTAGAAGTGTTATTATAAATCTTATATTTTTTAGAAGTAATATAACACCAGAAAAACTACGTGTTTTAAGGATACAAAATAACATTTAAAACAGAAAACAGTTTTTTAATCACCTCAGATGGACGGACGTTGCCACGAATGGGAGTTCCTTGCGTCGAAGAGAAGGGGCTTGCACCTGCGCAAATAACTGAAGTTTAATGTATGGATTCATGCGAAATATTCAGTATTTATAAAATTAATAAAATTTATGCATTCGATGAACACGTTAAATATAAAAAAAGACATATAGTTACCTCTTTTTGTCTGGCCTCTGTTTTCGCTCTTTCTTGGAGAGTCCTCTCTCTTGTATGGTAGGTAGCCTGTCGTGATACACACAAATGTAGATATGTTATTAGGGGTATTTTAAAAGAGCAACTTAAACCAAGGCAACAGATCTAGAAAGGTTTTATTGTGAATAAGAGAGGGCTGTACGGAGTGTTTATGTTATTCAAAGACGTTTCCACTGATGCTTGGGCAAGCAATAAAATGATCCACGGTAAACAAACTCTTGGCGCAGGAACGACTATCTACTTAATAAATAATTGATTATATATACCTTTCTCAAACGTTGCTTGATGAACATCGGCATGTGCATTGCCGTGCCTAACAATGCCACAAAGCTCTGCGTTGTAACACTCAAAGCAGAAGTAGTTCTTGCAAATTTTGCATTGCCATCTAATCCACATCATGACTGCCCGCTTACACTGACTACATCGGGTGTGATCAGCATGGTTTGTTTTCCAGTCTAAAAGAGTTAACAGAACAGTTGAACAACTCTAACTGTCACGTGAATAATAACAGTTCGATATGATTGAGTAGAAAAAGGAAAGGGGAATGAGTTTGAGGTAGCGGAAAGTTGGAGATAAATTTGTAACGGAGTTCGAGATTCCCTTTTTGTTTTCGATAAGAATCTTGTTTATAAGAATGTTGAGGCCGAGATTGCATGTTGATAGAAATTAAAATACAATAAAATGACATGCTTTTAAATGAACTTTATTATATCATTGAAACGTATGGCAAATATGTTACTTTTTCTTAAATGAAATCGAGTTCACAAAACGAAACGAGTTAGCAAAACGATACTGCTAAATGAATGTACATGTGCATGTACTAACGGTAAAGTGTAGACAAATGATTAAAGATACTGACAAAAGTAATACGCATATAGTGATATTTTACTGAAATACACATGTACTATGTTTTGTAATCTAAGAATGTATAAAAAATATTTCCAGCCTAAAATCGGCAGAACAAAAATAATATAAGAATATTCAGCCTGAGCATTAAAAAATATATATTCTTATAAAACAAAAAGAGTGTAGTCAGGTTACTGTGCAATTCAGTTATATTCAAAAGGTATCATAACCTCGTCTAGTGCCAAAGTGGATTAGCGGCTTTAAAAAAAAACACTCATAACGTACATTTGGATAGTTGCTCTAGTCTGCTGTCCGGCTTCGTCATCATCAATGCTGCAACAACAATCCTGGGAACTAGCTTGTCACAAAGGTCATCGGTAAGGCCTTCAATTCCAGGAAGAGTTCTATTGGCAGTTCGGATAAAAACCGTTTGGTTTCCGTGTGCATCGCTCTGCACTTTTCCAAATCTAAGACCCTGCGGTTTTCTTTCGCCGCTTCAACAGCGAGCAAGAGAATAGCCAGGATGCATTCTTGACGATCGCTTTCAATTGGTTTGGTTAGGCAATGGCGTAGTGCTTCCTTTACCCAGTCAAATACTTCTGAGCTAGCCAGAACTGGCGAAGGTTCTGAAGAGTTCAGAAGCTTTTCATTTACCGTAAAACTGCTTTCACCGGCTGCAATGATATAAAGACAATGAAAGAAAGCAGCACTTAGATCAAATTTGGTACGCTATATATACATTTAACAATTATGTTAAGTTTGAAAACGGAAAAGAAAAAAAAAATGAAAAAATAACAAAAGAAGCATATTACCACTGAGGAAAAACATGATATTATAGTCTTCTACACAATAGGCATATATTTCAGCAGCTAACACGCGGCGTCTGAAGTACTCCTGTTTCCACTGACCCACTGTTGGCTTTTCCCCGCCAAGAAGAGGTTTTAGAGTTGCTTCCAGGTTTTTCTGGTCCGCATTGCAATTCTCAACTGTGTGTTGAAAGAGTTAATATTAGATATAAACTATGAATATTATATATAAATACATCATCAACTATCATTTTGTTTTGTCTACGATGTAGATGTTGGTATGCGAATAAAATCTACGATAATTATATAAAAAAGTATACCTTTTACAAAGTCTGATGTGGAATAACGAACATGTAACTTGGGACCAAGGCCACTTTCCAGTAAAGGCGCCAAAACTAGCTGATGGTTTTCCATGGCTACTACTTGGACTAATAGGTTTCTTTGGCCATGTTTCACCCTGTCCTCCTTTGGCACTTCGATGAGGCCGATGTCGCCAACTGAAATTTTTTGTATTTTCTCCTGGCAAAAAAGAAAGATATGAAAAACGGAAAATATAAGCAACAAAACAAACGAAATGATATGTACACCTATTACATCAGTAATAGGTGAACACTGTTACTAAACGCGGTTATTTTACACTGACCTTTCCTGCCGTAATTATTCTACTTTCGGCTATCATAGATCCCTTGGTAGCCTTGGCTCGTGTATCTTCCGCGTTGCAAACAAGAGCTTGGCACTTTCCCTACATAGCCAAAAGCAAAAAATGATTAAAATAATTTCTATAATTAAATTTAAAGAATACTAAACCTGTTTCTCATCAACCTTTTTCCACTGCCGAGTTAATAAATTAAAGTAGATATAGAACCTTGTTATAGGTTAAGACGTACTCGTTAAATTCAGGACCTTCCTCCTCCACTGTAGCCAGAGTTTCCTCAGCCGATATCTCACGGAGGTCCATGTTGATTTTTTGCTGCAGCCTCCTTTGGCGATTGCCTGCAGTCCAGACATCAACGGGCGCAAGGCTTTGACCAAACGAGGATAAGGCCTCGTGGCGTCGGCTAAAAAACAATGAAATGCAATTATAGTCATTTAATGACAACCAATTTCTGATAAATGTTATAGTGCCGGTGTAATTTCGAATATATATGCTTTTATCCGCGTTAATATTTCTCAGAAAATGTTTTCCCAAATCTTGTTTTAATATTCAAAAACCTACAATAATAATAATAATAATAATAATAGTATTAATAAAAATAGTCTTCATGTGTACCTTTACAAATATTAATCGATAACACCATGCACAGTTATTCTACTTAAGTAATTTAAAAAGGCATCTGCTGGGCAAATTTATCCAGGACATTTCGCAAATTTTGCCTGAAAATCAATTCCTTCTTCTTGTGGTTAACATAGGAAGAGCGTTCATCAGTCTAATTGACAAATGTTTCCCAACTGGCCACAAATTGAAGAAAATATTCAACAGAAATACACTTAAAATAAGTTACAGCTGTATGCCAAATGTGAAACAAATAATATTTCAAAATATATATAGATATATATACCTTTTGTTTCCTCATCACATAACAAAGGGTAGACAAAAGGTATATATATATTTATATATATTTTGAAAATAGCAGAGTTTTGAAAACGGGTGTATATATATATATATATATATATATATATATATATATATATATATATATATATATATATATATATATATATATATATATATAGATTCCAAGTATTTTTAATCCTGTTATATGTACTGAAGAAGCCCGAACGGGCGAAACGTTTACATTAAAGTTTGGACATGGTAAGAAGTTCGCTGTTTGCTCCACTCCACACATACTATATATATATATATATATATATATATATATATATATATATATATATATATATATATATAATATATATATATATATATATATATATATATATATATATATATATATATATATATATATATATCTCACTCGCCGCGGACAGACAATGAACCTGCACCGGGCTGTTTTAAATGCGATAAAAATAGGTGCGATTTATGCAAGAATTTCCTCCTTATATACTGATCGTTTGTTTACACATTCTTAAGAAGATGCTTGTTCGCATGGCGGCATGCGCTCGCCAGTTCGTTTCTTTTGTTTAGCGTGCCCGTATTCGGTTTACATAAGATGAAATGTTTCTCCATCGTGCACAGGTTACAGCTTTTTGTTTTGTTTGAATAAGGGCTAGCACGGGCCATTATTTTCCAGGTCAATGTAAACACCGTTTTTGTTAAGGATTCTGTTTTGCTAAGGATTCTTAGCTAGTCTGTGCACTTACGCACCTGACGAGAGAGGACCAACTGGTCCTCTCGAAACAGAACTGTAATGCTTATGTCAACATAATTTTCCCTTTCAAATAATTTAATTTATATATATATATATATATATATATATATATATATATATATATATATATATAACTATTATTGGATAAATTGAAGTCTTCATCTGCTATTAAAGTGCTCAATGGATATTAAAACCAGAGCTGTAATAAATAGACTTGTGGAGTCGGACTAATTCAAACGCATTTATTTGCTACTCGGAGTTTCATGCTTCTCGCGAAGCAATCATCAGGCAACTGCCAAAAATAACGGATACATTCTGAGATATACAAATTTGAAAATTTGAAAATGGTATACATGTCAAGATGTGATTGCTTTAGCTAATAGCTGTGCTAAACGGTTATGTAAATTAGATTAAGCTATGACGGTATTTAACAGGAATTTCCTAGAATGTCTACAGCTCGATGCCAGTTCGTTTCTGTTGTTGAGTGTTGACATTTCTGGTTTACATATAATGAAGTATTTTTCCCATAAACACAAATTACATTTTTTGTTGATGTTTGAATATGATTTTGCTCGCTTCACCTTTCGCCATTTGATGTTATAATTAATTTTCCGGTCCTTCAGATTCCATATGTACTTGCTGAGTTCAGTTGCATTTCTGTATCGTTCATTTCTGAAAGAGCATGTGTGGTTTTCTATATCGTAATTTAAATGTTGTGTCACAAAGTCCGATGTATGTTTCTCTTGATTGCTGTGTGGTGACCTCTGCTTGATAAATGATGCAATCTTCGTTGCAATTTCCATCCATAGGGCAAGAATCTTTGTTCCGGCAGTTACATATGTTCAAGTTCGTTTCATCGGAAGGTTTCAATGATTTGGCAATTACGGTTTTGTTGTGGCCCGAGATTGTGGTTTTGACATTGCTCATGCAGCTGTAGCTCAATTTGAGAGTGTTACGGTTAAAGATTTTGTGGAGTGGGTTTGATTTAGGAAAGTGTTTGTCGATGAGGGAAAGGAAGCACTTTCCTACTTTCGTTTCCACATTTTTACTGAATGGTGGATTGAACCACGTTATGTTCCTTTGACGGTTTCTGCTTGCTCGTGGTGGCTCATGAGGTGTTTCTTTGTATGATAGCTTATACGTGTAACCACTTTTGTTGAGTGCGTCTTGGTAAGTGGATTTGGCCTTGTCGAAACATTCTGTGTCGGAGGATATTTCAGAAAGTCGCTTGTTGACAGATTCGGGGATGTTTTTTAGGATAGACGGTGGGTGATTAGATTGCTTGTGCACATACAATGGTGTGTTTCCATCTTTTGTGTACGGATAGTGTTTGCCACTTTTGAGGTCGAGTGTGACATCTAGGAAATTGACTCTGGTTATGTTGGCCTCGACTGTGATCTTTAAACCGTTGTCACGGAAAATTTTACATAAATCTTTCTTGATCTTTTCGATCTCATGCGGCTTTTTATTGAATGCTGACAGCCCGTCGTCTCGATAGAGGCCGATATTTTTGTCGCACTTTTCGGTAAGAAGGGATAAAAGGTAACACCCAACTAGCTCACATGTTTCAGCACCATCAAAAGATCCCATGGTTACATCAAATCGGTCGTTTGAAGATTTTTTCTCCCATGTAACGTTATCGCTGAACAACAGTGATCGTTTAGCATGCAGGATTATGTTTCGCTCATGTGGGCTGATCTGTCGGTAGGTGTTGGCAAAGTCTAGCGCTTTGGAGAGCAGCCTCTCATTTATTGAAGGGTAGAAATCACATACGTCGAAACATATGAATGAGAGTGTTTCTTTGTGCACTAAGCTGTTAAACCATTTTAAAACGCTGGACGTGTTTTTCCACTGGTTAATTTGCGTCTTTTGGATTATAGTGGTGTTTATTTCATCAAGGATTTGTTTGCTTATCACGCCGATTTCCGACTTGGAAGGGTTAATAAGGCGGCACGTGGGATGGTCGTGGAATGCAGGTTTGTGATCTTTCAAAGTGACAAATGCTTCCTTTTCTGCTAACTTCTCGATGCGGTCGTCCAATTTGAGATGTTTTGCTATGCTTGCAGACTGTTCATTTAATGTTTCTACAATTTTGTCACTTGATTTTTTGTACGTTTTGGTTACGTTTTCCTTGATCAATTTGTCATACGTGGTTGAGTTCATTGCATAATAATTTGTGGTTTTATCAGCGGGTATCAGGAGGCTGTTCGGTTTCTTGATTCTGTTCTTGATGTCGGCGTTTAATTTGTTTTGGAAGTTACATTTTGCGGTGTCCTTGAATTTGATGGAAACACACCATTGTATGTGCACAAGCAATCTAATCACCCACCGTCTATCCTAAAAAACATCCCCGAATCTGTCAACAAGCGACTTTCTGAAATATCCTCCGACACAGAATGTTTCGACAAGGCCAAATCCACTTACCAAGACGCACTCAACAAAAGTGGTTACACGTATAAGCTATCATACAAAGAAACACCTCATGAGCCACCACGAGCAAGCAGAAACCGTCAAAGGAACATAACGTGGTTCAATCCACCATTCAGTAAAAATGTGGAAACGAAAGTAGGAAAGTGCTTCCTTCCCTCATCGACAAACACTTTCCTAAATCAAAACCCACTCCACAAAATCTTTAACCGTAACACTCTCAAATTGAGCTACAGCTGCATGAGCAATGTCAAAACCACAATCTCGGGCCACAACAAAACCGTAATTGCCAAATCATTGAAACCTTCCGATGAAACGAACTTGAACATATGTAACTGCCGGAACAAAGATTCTTGCCCTATGGATGGAAATTGCAACGAAGATTGCATCATTTATCAAGCAGAGGTCACCACACAGCAATCAAGAGAAACATACATCGGACTTTGTGACACAACATTTAAATTACGATATAGAAACCACACATGCTCTTTCAGAAATGAACGATACAGAAATGCAACTGAACTCAGCAAGTACATATGGAATCTGAAGGACCGGAAAATTAATTATAACATCAAATGGCGAAAGGTGAAGCGAGCAAAATCATATTCAAACATCAACAAAAAATGTAATTTGTGTTTATGGGAAAAATACTTCATTATATGTAAACCAGAAATGTCAACACTCAACAACAGAAACGAACTGGCATCGAGCTGTAGACATTCTAGGAAATTCCTGTTAAATACCGTCATAGCTTAATCTAATTTACATAACCGTTTAGCACAGCTATTAGCTAAAGCAATCACATCTTGACATGTATACCATTTTCAAATTTTCAAATTTGTATATCTCAGAATGTATCCGTTATTTTTGGCCAGTTGCCTGATGATTGCTTCGCGAGAAGCATGAAACTCCGAGTAGCAAATAAATGCGTTTGAATTAGTCCGACTCCACAAGTCTATTTATATATATATATATATATATATATATATATATATATATATATATATATATATATATATATATATATATGTAGAATGAAGAAGGTTGAGTAACCAACGATGATGTCACTTGTGAGAAGGATCCAGGCGGATACAGGACGTTTGGACTTGAATAATGATATAGTTTGAATGAAGAAAGAGTCACCAACGAACTTCTCACATGTCTTGATTTAATACAGACGGTTTCGCCCGTTCGGGCTTCTTCAGTGTATACAGCTTATAAAATACTTGGGTAAACAAAATAAAACATTGCATAAGGCTTATATAGAAAAAAATTTAATTAAATTAGTTTACAATGGGTAATAAAAGCTAATGAAGTATTAAAAAAGTGTAAAAATAAAATTAAGGTTATGTAATCACGTTGCGTAATAGTAGAAATGTATATACAACTAAAAATTAAAAACAATGGTAAATAAAAATCTATTCATATGACAACAATGCAGTGTAAATTATATGGTGAAAGAACTACTAATTAAACCTAATTCTATTCTTCGAGTTAAACTCAGACCGTTTGTTGAGGCCATAAGGTTGCAGCGTGCAAAGTTGTGAGCACCAAAAAGCTTCTCTAGTTAACAAGCGCTTTTCCATATTGTTATCGCTGACATTACAAATTTGTTCAATAACAATGAATTCAATGTCAGACATGTGATGTTCTTCTTTGTTAAAATGCACGGCGAGTTCGCAAGTGGTTCTTTCTAGTAAGTGGTCTTATATATATATATATATATATATATATATATATATATATATATATATATATATATATATATATATATATATATATATATTATATATATATATATATATAAAATCAGTAGATGGACTACTCAATTTTTGAGCACATATGGGTTTTAATACAAATCTGTTTCATAGACCAACGGAAAGTTGGTCCACTCATCAGTTAATTTCCATATACACTGAAACATCAGTAGAGGTCTACAACAATATATGATCGCGTAAGATGAACCGTTAAAATAAACCGTTACATTTCAAAATCATCAAATAAACCGTTAAAATAAACCGTTAAAATACATGTGCGCGCTTAATTGGCTGCGTAATCTGTTTTAATTAATTATACATTATAATGTACTTTCGTCGGTGTCTGCATGTTGATATGAGTTCATTGCGCTTGTTTAAGGTTGCCATGTGTGGTTTAGTTATTATAAAGTGTTTCTCTGTATTGCATAAATTGCATCGCTTGGTGAGATTTGTGTAAGGTTTGGCTTTGGCAAGGATTCTCCACGTGATTGTAAAGTCTTCCTGTTTATCCTTTAGCTGCCACAGGTGCTTGCTAAGCTCAGTGTCATTCTTGCGTTTCTCATGCTTGAATGACATCTGGTGATTTCTCCATCTGGTTTTGAACTCTGTTGCTGTCAATCCTACGTATGTCTCAGTCGTGTCTTTGGTCGTGACCTTAGCTTGGTAAACAATTTCTTTTGACAAGCTTCTCCTTCTAATGGGCACTGATCTTTCTTCGGCAGTTGCACGTTTTGCAATTCCTTCTTCTTGTGGTTGTGCGGCCTTTCTTTAGGATGGCTTTGTTATGTCCGTCTATTATTTGTTTAACATTTGGCATACAGCTGTAACTTATTTTAAGTGTATTTCTGTTGAATATTTTCTTCAATTGTGGCCAGTTGGGAAACATTTGTCGATTAGACTGATGAACGCTCTTCCTATGTTAGTTTTGACGTTTTCTGTTGAACGGTGGGTTGAACCATATTATATTTCTATGTCGGTTGTGTTTTTGTGTTGGTGTTCTTTGCGTCGAAGGTTTGAACTCAAGTTTGTGTGTGTAACCGCTCTTGCGTAAACGCTTCTTGGTACGGGGGTGCTGCTTCATTGAATACATCTTCATCAGATGAAATATCAGATAGTCTTCTGTTTATTGATTCCGGGATGTTTCTGATTATGTTTGGCGGTTAAATGTTAAACAAATAATAGACGGACATAACAAAGCCATCCTAAAGAAAGACGCACAACCACAAGAAGAAGGAATTGCAAAAACGTGCAACTGCCGAAAGAAGATCAGTGCCCATTAGAAGGAGAATGCTTGTCAAAAGAAATTGTTTACCAAGCTAAGGTCACGACCAAAGACACGACTGAGACATACGTAGGATTGACAGCAACAGAGTTCAAAACCAGATGAGGAAATCACCAGATGTCATTCAAGCATGAGAAACGCAAGAATGACACTGAGCTTAGCAAGCACCTGTGGCAGCTAAAGGATAACAGGAAGACTTTACAATCACGTGGAGAATCCTTGCCAAAGCAAACCTTACACAAATCTCACCAAGCGATGCAATTTATGCAATACAGGAGAAACACTTTATAATAACTAAACCACACATGGCAACCTTAAACAAGCGCAATGAACTCATATCAACATGCAGACACCGACGAAAGTACATTATAATGTATAATTAATTAAAACAGATTACGCAGCCAATTAAGCGCGCACATGTATTTTAACGGTTTATTTTAACGGTTTATTTGATGATTTTGAAATGTAACGGTTTATTTAACGGTTCATCTTACGCGATCATATATTGTTGTAGACCTCTACTGATGTTTCAGTGTATATGGAAATTAACTGATGAGTGGACCAACTTTCCGTTGGTCTATGAAACAGATTTGTATTAAAACCCATATGTGCTCAAAAATTGAGTAGTCCATCTACTGATTTAATCCGCTCCTTCACTGTAGAGCACTATCTTGTATTCGCGGTGAAAAATCACCTGAATTATATAATATATATATATATATATATATATATATATATATAGTATGTGTGGAGTGGAGCAAACAGCGAAACTTCTTACCATGTCCAAACTTTAATGTAAACGTTTTTCGCCCGTTGGCTTCTTCAGTACATATAACAGGATTAAAAATACTTGGAATCGATTCCAAGTATTTTCAATCCTGTATAGTACTGAAGAAGCCGAACCGAAACGGGCGAAACGTTTACATTAAGTTTGGACATGGTAAGAAGTTCGCTGTTTGCTCCACTCCACACATACTAAAAATATTTGAGTGCAAGCGTGTAGTATCCATTGGATCCTTCTTCCAAGTGGCATCATTGTGGAAAGCCAATCTTCACACAAATATATATATATGGGCGATCGTCAGACAGGTACAAACTGATGAAGGTCAAACGACCGAACGTTTTAGTAAAGTTTTTTAAAATTTTTTACATATCAAAGGTTGTCCGTCTTTGGTTTTATCTTCGAACTGGACTATATATATATATATATATATATATATATATATATATATATATCATATATATATATATATATATAACTGGAATTGAAATCTTGCTTAGCAAAACTGCTCATGCTTTAGGGCAGAGCTTAATATTATGAGTCAAAGAGGATCCGTAAGATTTCTGTTACTCCGAGTTTCACGATGCCTTGGGGCGATCGTCAGACAGTATTTTATTACGGTGAAAAATATACCTTATATACAATAATTTATGGTAATATTACAGCATGTGAAGTTTATAATTAGTATACTATTGTATTCATGTGGGGGTCTACTTTGAAGTTTGATAAATAGTATTTGTTTTTCGGGCGGCATTTGGAAAGAGTTCGGATCTTTTGTTTAATAGTGTTGAGTTATCGGCTTTGATTATGTAAAATTTTCTGCTGAGCAGAGATTTGCATCGCTTTGCTTTGTTGTTGTAGGCGGCTGCAGTGGTGAGAATTGACCAGTTGATCGTGTATTCTATCTTGTTGTCCTTTAGGGTCAAATGTGTTTTCGACAGTTCTGTGCTGTTTGCGTATTTTTTGTTCCGGAGCGAGAGCGTGTGCTGGTTGTATCGTTGCTTGAATGTTCCTTCTGTCAGTCCGATGTAGATTCTTCCTGCGGTGTCGTCTTTTGTGGTGACGCTGGCTTTATAGACTAAGCTGGTGGAGAGGCAATTGTTGTCTAAGGGGCAGTTTTTTCTTGCTTCGGCAGTTGCACCCGTTTTCTGTGGTGGTGGTTTTGGGGTTCAATACTTTTGTGGTTGTGTTTTTTTTACAAAGGTGCTCATATTGTCCATGCAGCTGTAGCTTACTTTGATGGTGTTTTTGTTGAAGATTTTGTGGTATCTGTGGCTCGCGGGGAAGTGCTTAGCGGTGAGGTGTAGAAATATTTTTCCTACGTTGGTTGCTACATTCTTGCTGAAAGGAGGGTTGAACCAGATTATTTGCCTCTGCCTTCTACGTGGAGTGGGGGTACTGCGGGTGGAGTATTGGAAGCTTTTCATTGTGGCCGCTTTTCTTTAGGGCGTCTTCGTAGTGAGGTTTTGATTTGTTGAACATCTCCTCGTTACTTGAGATTTCGGATATTCGTAGGTCGATGGCTGCAGGTAGTTTGTTTGAGGATTGTGGGGGGTGGTTTAGACATTATGTCGATGTACTGTGTTTCATTGTTAGGCTTGCGGTAGGGGTAGTGGGTTCCGTCTGTGAGGGAACGCATGAGATGGAAAGCCTTCTTCTTCGACCAAAACACAGATGTAGCAGACAACACAGATCAAACGGATAACGCAGCAAACAACAAATTCGGATTTCAAATCGAGAAAATGCCCGCCACAAAACGAAGAAATGATCAAGTTCGAAGCCGACCTATTACACATGGTGAAAAACGTCCAATTAGAAATGTCAACGAGCAGTTCCAAAACAAACTAAACAACATTAACAAATCGACAAAATCCTTCATCCCCGCCGACAAAACAAAAACTTCTACAAGCTCGACAAGACTCAGCATGACAACCTCCTCAGAAACAACATTACCACAACTACAAGAAAGCAAATACAAGCCGCCTACACAACTATTAACCTCGAAGCACAAGCCATAGCGGCAAAACTCAAGATCGAAGACAGAACCGAAACCACTGCAAAGCAACAGGCCTTCATAACCCTAAAAGACCAACAAACGAAACTTCGAGAACAACCCTACATGCAGACTGATCAACCCTGCAAAAGCGATTTAGGAATGGTTAGCAAATCAATACTCGACACATCAATACCAGCATCAGAACAACAAACATCATTAAACCAATGGAGAAATACAACAGCCGCAATTAACTGGTTCAACAACATCCCAGAAAAAAGCAGGGCACTCTTTCACCGTATTCGACATCGACAACTTTACCCTCCATATCCGAAAACCTACTCCTCAACGCAATAGAATACGCCAAGAAATACATCAACATCACAAACCAAGACCTCCACATCATCATGCACTGACAGAAAATCTCTCCTGTTTCGACAATGACATCGCCTGGGGTCAAGAAAACAACAACAACATGTTCGATATAACAATGGGAAGCTACGACGGAGCTGAAAATATGTGAACTCGTGGGGCTTTTCCTCCTGACACACTGTCCAAGAAAATTACGGACTAAACAACATAGGACTATACCGAGTACGACGGACTAGCACTGTTTAAGCAAACATCCGGAACCCCAAGCAGAACGAACAAGAAAAGAGATCACAAAACCTTCAAGAACCACGGTCTAAGCATCACCATCCAAAGCAATTCTCAAAATCGTGAATTCCTGGATGTAACCCTAAACCTCACAGACAGAACCCACTACCCCTACCGCAAGCCTAACAATGAAACACAGTACATCGACATAATGTCTAACCACCCTCCACAATCCTCAAACAGCTACCTGCAGCCATCGGCCTACGAATATCCGAAATCTCAAGTAACGAGGAGATGTTCAACAAATCAAACTTCACTACGAAGACGCCCTAAAGAAAGCGCGCCACATGAAAAGCTCCCAGTACTCCACCCACAGTACTCCGCTCCACGTAGAAGACAGAGGCAAATAATCTGGTTCAACCCTCCTTTCAGCAAGAATGTAGCAACCCCAACGTAGGAAAAACATTTTCTACACCTCACCGCTAAGCACTTCCCGCGAGCCACAGATACACAAAAATCTTCAACAAAAACACCATCAAAGTAAGCTACAGCTGCATGGACAATATGAGCACCTTTGTAAAAAAATACAACCACAAAGTATTGAACCCAAAACCACCACCACAGAAAACGGGTGCAACTGCCGAAGCAAGAAAACTGCCCCTTAGACAACAATTGCCTCTCCACCAGCTTAGTCTATAAAGCCAGCGTCACCACAAAAGACGACACCGCAGAAAAATCTACATCGGACTGACAGAAGGAAAATTCAAGCAACGATACAACCAGCACACGCTCTCGCTCCGGACAAAAAATACGCAAACAGCACAGAACTGTCGAAACACATTTGGACCCTAAAGGACAACAAGATAGAATAACACGATCAACTAGGTCAATTCTCACCACTGCAGCCGCTACAACAACAAAGCAAAGCGATGCAATCTCTGCTCAGCAGAAAAATTTTACATAATCAAAGCCGATAACTCAACACTATTAAACAAAAGATCCGAACTCATTTCCAAATGCCGCCACGAAAACAAATACTATCTATCAAACTTCAAAGTAGACCCACATGAATACAATAGTATACTAATTATAAACTCACATGCTGTAATATTACCATAAATTATTGTATATAAGGTATATTTTTCACCGTAATAAAATACTGTCTGATGATCGCCCCAAGGCGTGAAACTCGGAGTAACAGAAATCTTACGGATCCTCTTTGACTCATAATATTAAGCTCTGCCCTAAAGCATTGAGCACTTTGCTAAAGCAATTTCAATTCCAGTTATGTATGTATATATATATATATATATATATATATATATATATATATATAATAGATATATATATATATATATATATATATATATATATGGTTAAGAAAAAGACAATAAACTACAAGTTCATCCTTACAAGCCTGTTTCGTGTGGTTTGCCCACTCATCAGAGGTTAATAAGAGTATATTTTTTTACCGTCGCTTATATACAAATTGATTTACATAACAATAGTGGTGATGCGATTACCTAATCAAACTAGTCTAATATATGCAGCGCGAAATTTAACAGTTTCAATTGTTGCGTAGGAGGGCTTTGTTTTTCTGTGTCGGCAGGAAGACACGAGTTCATTGCGTTTGTTTAGTGTATCACCACTATTTGTTATGTAAATCAATTTGTATATAAGCGACTAAAAATATACTCTTATTAAATCCTCTGATGAGTGGGCAACCACGAAACAGGCTTGTAAGGATGAACTTGTAGTTTATTTGTCTTTTTCTTAAACCATATATATATATATATATATAGAAGTTTGACGGTGCCACTCGAGCCAACAGAGATGTTACTTCGCCAGGAGGATCCTGTAAGGATTCGCAGTCCAAACCTCGGCATGTGAATGAGTAAAAGGTTTAAAAAAGGCTAAGGACGGACAACTTCTGACGATAAAAAGTAAAAATTTAATGAAAACGTTTCGGTCTTAGACCTTCATCAGTTCGTACAAACAGCGTGTGAATTACAGAGTTGATATTTGCTTATATAGGATTACATTGTTTACTATTCTAAAATAACTCTTACAGGGTGATTACGTAACAATTCAAAACTTACAGAAATACAGTGTTAATTATGAAATACAGTGTAAATTATGAAGTAACAAATAAGGCCAGTAATTTTGCTTAGATAAGATTTCGTTAATTAATGCTGTAAATAAACACCTAAGGGTGTGTAATGACTAAAAGAAAATATAGTTTTCCGTGTTAATTACAAGGTAACAGAGTTCTAAAATCTTACGCAACCAAGACACTTTACAATCTGAGCGTATAACAATTCCATATACCAAGCCCATGAATAAACGCGGTGAATGAGAAAACATAACAAATGCCTCGCACGGGGTCCTTAAACGATGATCAAAACAAACGTAATAAATGCCCCCCCAAAGCCCTTGAATAAATTCTACGCTCACATAAATAACATATTCCCGGGACAGAGCCCTTGAACGCTCTAGATTGAATTGGTAACCTGGTTGCGTTAATAAATTATATAACGAAATTCATTATCAATATTGAAATAAAAATAATAAGAATTAAGAAGAGATGATTGCAATGCGGTAACTTGTACACTTGGAAAAGCTAATTGTAAATTAATTCTATTTTTTGAATGAAATTCTTGTCTTTTGTTTAAGCCGTGGGGCGCTAAAGAGAATAATTGCGCGCTCCAGTAGGCCTCTTTGGTAATTAGCAAGCTATCTAAATATATATATATATATATATATATATATATATATATATATATATATATATATATATATATATATATATAATATATATATATATATATATATATATTCCTGTAACAAATTCCTGAGAAAGGGCCTTTGAATGCTTGAATTAAAGTGTCTTTAAATATAAATAAATACAAAACGAGTAAACTAGAGAACAGCAAAACAAAACTACAAGTACTAAAATAGTATAAAAAGTATTAAAATTCTAAGAGATAAAAATAGTTCTAAAAACTGTCATAATAAGAAACTTGCAACTTGGTGAGAGAGAAAAAAAAAATTGTTATTTCTGCTGGCGTTACATATATTCAAGGGCTTCGGTGCGGAATTTATTACGTTGTGTTCAATTGTTTAAGGACCGCATGCGGGGAATTTGTTATGTATGCAGATTCGCTGCGGATATTCATGGACTTGTGATAGCCAAGGGATTTTGTTATGCTTGAATTATAGTGTCTTGTTTACGTGATATTTGTAATTCATTAGTACCTTTTGCTTCTGTATTGTTTATTTCTAGTCCGATTATGTAATTGCCTTTAATTTTGTAGTATTGTTCTAATTTTTCTTTTCAATTTGTTATATAATCTTTTGCCATGATTTTGTTTATTGTTCGTCGTGTAATTATATATAAGGGTCAATATTCTGTTATTACTCTGTACAACTGATGAAGGTCAAACGACCGAAACGTTTTAGTAAAGATTTTTAAATTTTTTACATATCAAAGGTTGTCCGTCTTTGGTTTTATCTTCGAACTGGACTATTATTAACCCACCAAAGCTTGGACTGTGTATCTCGTTGGGATCCCTATTGGTATGACATCTTCCGTTGGCTCAAGAAACTTCTTAATCGTTCTATATATATATATATATATATATATATATATATATATATATATATATATATATATATATATATATATATATATATATATATATATATATATATATATATATATATAAAAAGGTTAAAAAAGGCTAAGGACGGACAACTTCTGACGATAAAAAGTAAAAATTTAATAAAAACGTTTCGGTCTTAGACCTTCATCAGTTCGTACAAACAGCGTGTGAATTACAGAGTTGATAACTTTGCTTATATAGGATTACATTGTTTACTATTCTAAAATAACTCTTACAGGGTGATTACGTAACAATTCAAAACTTACAGAAATACAGTGTTAATTATGTAATACAGTGTAAATTATGAAGTAACAAATAAGGCCAGTAATTTTGCTTAGATAAGATTTCGTTAATTAATGCTGTAAATAAACTCCTAAGGGTGTGTAATGACTAAAAGAAAATATAGTTTTCCGTGTTAATTACAAGGTAACAGAGTTCTAAAATCTTACGCAACCAAGACACTTTACAATCTGAGCGTAACAAATTCCATATACCAAGCCCATGAATAAACGCGGCGAATGAGAAAACATAACAAATGCCTCGCACAGGGTCCTTAAACGATGATCAAAACAAACGTAATAAATGCCCCACCAAAGCCCTTGAATAAATTATACGCTCACATAAATAACATATTAAGCGTGACATTTTAAACCCCCAAAACATTAGATTAGGGATAATCTTTCAAACGGAGAATGCGCTGCTCTTAGAAACTTGCGCAATTCAAATTTGGTCGTCAGAATACAAGATAAGGGTTCCCGTTTTGTCCTCACCAATCCTGCGGATTATGAGGAAAAAATGTTTGGCCAACTTAACAACCAGCTTCACTATAAATCTTTGCAATCGGATCCTACTTCCAAACATTTAGCTTTAGTAGAGCGTTGGTGTTCCAAATGGTTGAGGAAGGGAGAGATTTCACCCCAAGTGGCTGATTGGGTTATCAATAAGAAAGCCAAACCAGGCGTTGCTTTTGGTAACATCAAAACGCATAAAGCTGGTAATCCCCTTAGGCTTATTACATCTTGTTGTGGCACGGCAATTGAGAACTTGTCAGCTTTCACTGAGTTTTACTTGCAGCCACTTGCCCGTAAATTACATCTTTCATTAGGGACACCACCGATCTAACTCAATAGGATAGAGGATTTGAATAAGAGTGGTCCTTTTCCAGAGGGCACTTTGCTTGTCTCGTGGGATGTACATGTAGTTTCGATGTTTCCAAACATTGACAACAACCTAGGTTTATCTGTAGTTAAGAAGGCCCTTTCTACCAGAGAAAATCAGCTTCCATCCACCAATTGTATTTTAGAAGCAGGTAAGATCTGCCTCAATTGTAACCACTCCGTTTTCAAGGAAAGTTTTTACCTACAAATTCATGGTACTGCTATGGGTCCCAAAAATGCCTGTAGTTATGCTGATTTGGCTATGGGTGAAATCGATTTTAAAGCTAAATTTTGCGGCCCCATAAAACCCTCATTATGGTGGAGATACCGTGATGATGTATTTGATCTCTGGCGGCAGGGCCTTCCTGCTTTAGAGGCTTTTACTGAATACATCAACTCCCTTTACCACACAATTAAGTTTGAGTTGGTCTTTTCAGAGAGAGAGCTTCATGTCCTAGATTTAACGTTATACTTAATTGATGGTTTTATTAAAACCAATGTTTATTCCAAACCTACGGACAGCCACTTGTATCTCCCGCCTTCAAGCGCACACCCCAAACATGTTTTTAAGGCAATCCCTTATGGAGTAGCCACTAGATTGCGGAGAAATTGCTCGGATGAGAATTTCCTAATTGAGAAGACATCAGAATACAAGGGCTATCTTATCAGTCAGGGATATCCTACTAAACTAGTTGAAGATCAGTTTCTTAAGGCATCCACCATTCCCAGAAATGACTTGCTTAAACCCCGGACTAGGACAGCTAAGAAACTTTTTCCATTCGTCGTTACATTTAATCGCAATTTACCAGATGTTGGTCACATCATTAAGAAGCATTTGCATTTATTGGAATCTAATCCCAAATTGAAAGAATTTTTTCCTCAAAATTCCATTATACCATCATTCCGCAGGTCCAAAAACTTAAAAGACATCCTAGCACCATCCAGACATAGGACCACTGTAGAGCAGGAGGCCAATACTATCAATACTATAATAGGTTGTTTCAAGTGCAGTAGGGACAGATGCGATCTGTGTAAAAAAATTTTCGTAGAGTCAAAATCTTTTCAAAGTTATCAAACTGGCAAAAGTTATACAATTCGATCTAAATTGTCTTGTGACTCCAAAAATGTCATTTATCTAGCCTCTTGTACCAAATGTCATTTACAGTACGTAGGATCTACCGCTACAGAATTTAAGGTTAGATTCCGTAATCATAAATCAGCAATGACAACCAACAAAAAAAACCTGCGAAGTTGCGGTACATTACAATAAGAGCTTACACGTCTTAAAAGATTTCACATTTCAGTGTATTGACCAAGTAGAGTCTGCCAGTGACGCTGAGAATTTAGATAGCTTGCTAATTACCAAAAGAGGCCTACTGGAGTGCGCAATTATTCTCTTTAGCGCCCCACGGCTTAAACAAAAGACAAGAATTTCATTCAAAAAATAGAATTAATTACAATTAGCTTTTCCAAGTGTACAAGTTACCGCATTGCAATCATCTCTTCTTAATTCTTATTATTTTTATTTTAATATTGATAATGAATTTCGTTATATAATTTATTAAACGCAACCAGGTTACCAATTCAATCTGGAGCGTTCAAGGGCTCTGTCCCGGGAATATGTTATTTATGTGAGCGTAGAATTTATTCAAGGGCTTTGGTGGGGCATTTTTATTACGTTTGTTTTGATCATCGTTTAAGGATCCCGTGCGAGGCATTTGTTATGTTTTCTCATTCGCCGCGTTTATTCATGGGCTTGGTATATGGAATTTGTTACGCTCAGATTGTAAAGTGTCTTGGTTGCGTAAGATTTTAGAACTCTGTTACCTTGTAATTAACACGGAAAACTATATTTTCTTTTAGTCATTACACACCCTTAGGAGTTTATTTACAGCATTAATTAACAAAATCTTATCTAAGCAAAATTACTGGCCTTATTTGTTACTTCATAATTGACACTGTATTTCATAATTAACACTATATTTCTGTAAGTTTTGAATTGTTACGTAATCACCCTGTAAGAGTTTATTTTAGAATAGTAAACAATGTAATCCTATATAAGGAAAGTTATCAACTCTGTAATTCACACGCTGTTTGTACGAACTGATGAAGGTCTAAGACCAAAACGTTTTTATTAAATTTTTACTTTTTATCGTCAGAAGTTGTCCGTCCTTAGCCTTTTTTAACCCTTTTCCTTCATTCACATGCTGAGGTTTGGACTGCGAATCCTTACAGGATCTTCCTGGCGAAGTAGCAATCTCTGTTGGCTCGAGTGGCACCGTCAAACTTCTATATATATATATATATATATATATATATATATATATATATATATATATATATATATATATATATATATATATATATATATATATATATATATATATATAAATTATAATTTCGTGTGTAGAACGGTTTTCGGAGAGCGCTCAACTTTACAGGAGCAGTGACTATTATAGAATAGTTTCCAGGCTTCAGGAGTGATTCATCGCTTTATTGCTACAGCTCTGTTTCGTATGGCCAAAAAATGACCACACTCATCAGGCAATTACAATATATATATATATATATATATATATAGTGTAGTATTGATTTCCGTAAAACAGTGCAATTATATATATATATATATATATATATATATATATATATATATATATATAGTGTAGTATTGATTTCCGTAAAACAGTGCTCAATACATGGAAGTAGAGCGAAGTATATGGTTTAAGAAAAAGACAAATAAACTACAAGTTCATCCTTACAAGCCTGTTTCGTGGTTGCCCACTCATCAGAGGATTTAATAAGAGTATATTTTTACCGTCGCTTATATACAAATTGATTTACATAACAATAATAATAATAGTGGTGATGCGATGACCTAATCAAACTAGTCTAATATATGCAGCGCGAAATTTAACAGTTCAATTGTTGCGTAGGAGGGCTTTGTTTCTGTGTCGGCAGGAAGACACGAGTTCATTGCGTTTGTTTAGTGTAGACAGTTCAGGTCGGCAGATGATTAGAAATTTTTCTTTGAGGCATAGGTTACATCTTTTACTGGAGCTACTGTACGGCGAGAGTGATGAGAGAATGCGCCAGGAAATAAAGTGATCAATGTTGTTGTCTTTAAGATTCCAAGTGTATTTGCTAAGTTCGGTAGAGTTTTTGTGCTTAGCGTGGCGGAATGATGCGGTATGGTTCCTGTATCTTGTTTTGAAATCGTTCTCCGTAAGTCCGATGTACGTTTCTGTCTTGTTGCTGTCTTTATTCGTTACTGTTGCTTGGTAAATGACTGATGATTGCAGGCAGTTTCCGTCGAGCGGGCAGGTGTTCTTTTGTCGGCAGTTGCATGTCTTGTTTACTTCAGTTGTAGTTGTGGTGGCGGTATCGTTGGCTTGTGAAGGCGATAGTACACGTCTGTTATGGTTATCGATAATCTGTTTGGTGTTGTTCATGCAGCTGTAACTAATCTTGATAGTGTTGCGGTTGAAGATTTTGTGAAGGTTGTGATTTTTGGGGAAGTGTTTATCTACTAAAGCGAGGAATTTGTGTCCGATGTTAGTACTGACGTTCTTGCTGAAGGGAGGGTTGTACCAGAGTATGTTGTTGCATTGGCGGTTTTTTCGTTTGCTAGGTGTGGCGGGTTCGTATTGAAGGGTGTAGTTATATTTGCTTTCGTCGAGAGCCTTCTGGTATGGAGGGGCGGCTTGGTCGAAGGACGCTTTGTTGGAAGACAGGGATGAAAGTCGTTGTTAATGCCGGCGGGTTTTTTTTTTTGTAGTGATAGGCGGATGGTTACTTTCGCATGAACGTATAGCAGCGTAGTATTAGGCTTCGTGAAGGGCCGGTAAGTGCCTTGGTTGAGGTTGAATGTGATATCTAGGAAGTTGATGGTCCGTTTGTTGGCTTCTATGGTGATGCGTAGTCCGTTATTGTTAAAGATGCGGCATATTTCCTTCTTGATGTTTTCTGTGTCTCTAGGTGTGGCGCTAGTGGTGGCTAGTCCGTCGTCTCGGTAAAGTCCTACATTTATGTTAAGGTGTTGGAGTTGCGAGAGAAGAAAGCTTCCTACAAGCTCGCACGTTTCCGCTCCGTCCAAAGCTGCCCATTGTGACGTCAAATGTTGTGTTTCCTTTCTTTGCCAGGGTTGTTGCTTGTGAATTAGGATGGAGTTTTTAGTGTGGATTATTATGTTTCTTTCGTCGGCCGTGATGTTGTCGTGGGCAGAGGCGAAGTCGAGTGCTTTGTTAAGAAGGTCTTGACTAATGGATGGATAAAATTCTTCGATGTCAAAGCAGATGAAGCTGGATTGCTGTTTATCCTTGTCAGCGTTAAACCAGTCGATTACAGATGCGGTGTTTTTCCATTGATTAAAGCTGCATTCGTCTTTGGTTTTATCTTCGAACTGGACTATATATAATATATATATATATATATATATATATATATATATATATATATATATATATATATTATATATATCTATATACTTGCTGCTCCACAAACGTTATTTATTTAGCCAATTGTAATAAATGTAGACTCCAATATATTGGGTCTACCACCACAGAATTCAAAGTTAGATTTCGAACCACAAGTCTTCCATGCGGACCAACAAAAAAACGTGCGAGGTGGCTACACACTTCAACAAAACACCACACGTTTTAGAAGACTTCAGTTTTCAATGTATCGACCAATTACGTAATACCACAGTTGTTGATATTGACAGATTGCTCATCACAAAAGAAGCGTATTGGAGCGCGCAATTATTTTCCATTTTCCCTCATGGGCTCAACAGGAGACAAGAATTCCACTCGAAGAAACGCATTCATTATCAAAATTAATTTCTTTTCTCTCACCAAGTTGCAAGTTTCTTATTATGACAGTTTTTTAGAACTATTTTTATCTCTTAGAATTTTAATACTTTTTATACTATTTTAGTACTTGTAGTTTTTGTTTTGCTGTTCTCTAGTTTACTCGTTTTGTATTTATTTATATTTAAAGACACTTTAATTCAAGCATTCAAAGGCCCTTTCTCAGGAATGTGTTATTTCTGCTGGCGTTACATATATTCAAGGGCTTCGGTGCGGAATTTATTACGTTGTGTTCAATTGTTTAAGGACCGCATGCGGGGAATTTGTTATGTATGCAGATTCGCCGCGGATATTCATGGACTTGTGATAGCCAAGGGATTTTGTTATGCTTGAATTATAGTGTCTTGTTTACGTGATATTTGTAATTCGTTAGTACCTTTTGCTTCTGTATTGTTTATTTCTAGTCCGATTATGTAATTGCCTTTAATTTTGTATTATTGTTCTAATTTTTCTTTTCAATTTGTTATATAATCTTTTGCCATGATTTTGTTTATTGTTCGTCGTGTAATTATATATAAGGGTCAATATTCTGTTATTACTCTGTACAACTGATGAAGGTCAAAACGACCGAAACGTTTTAGTAAAGTTTTTTAAATTTTTTACAAAAAATTTAAAAATCTTTACTAAAACGTTTCGGTCGTTTGACCTTCATCAGTTGTACGGAGTAATAACAGAATATTGACCCTTATATATAATTACACGACGAACAATAAACAAAATCATGGCAAAAGATTATATAACAAATTGAAAAGAAAAATTAGAACAATAATACAAAATTAAAGGCAATTACATAATCGGACTAGAAATAAACAATACAGAAGCAAAAAGGTACTAACGAACTACAAATATCACGTAAACAAGACACTACAATTCAAGCATAACAATATCAAAGTTATTTAATTAATAGAGGCTACAACCACTCCCAAGTTAAGCAACAATTTGACAGAGTCAAATCAATTCCTAGGGAAAATTTGCTTGCCCCCCCCACCAAGGAGTCTAGAAAGTGTTTCCGCTTGTTTTAGACTACAATCCAAGTTTACCTAGCATCGGAAATTTTTTTAATTCGTATAAACATCTCATTCACAATTCACCCTCTCTAGCCAAAATATTCCCCAAGGGGTCCATCATCCCATCATTCAGAAGAACCAAAAACATTAAAGATATTCTAGCACGCCCATCGTCGCACTAATTACAATAACACAGATGTACAAGGTTGTTTTAAATGCAAAGGGAAATGTGATCTCTGTCGTAATTTTTAGCAGAATCCGATCACTTCACTAGCGCTAGCACCAACAGAATCTATCCCATCACACAAACATCTCCATTGCAAATCTAAGAACGTGATTTACCTAGTCACTTGTAATAAATGTAATGTTCAATATATAGGATCCACAAGCAACGAATTTAAAGTCAGATTTCGCAACCACAAATCGGCTATGAGTACAAAGAAGAACACTTGTGAAGTCGCGATACATTTTAACAAAGAAACTCATGTTTGTCTGATTTTGATTTCGCTATCATTGAACAAGTTTTCAATTTCAGTGACAATAATAGCCTCGATCATCGCTTGTTAACAAGAGAAGCTTATTGGAGTGCACAACTTTGCACCCTTCAACCTTACGGTTTGAATAAAAGATCTGAGTTCAACTCCAAGAATAGAATAAGATATAATTAATACCACAAATTGCCGTTTAGTTTTTTCGAATACTTTTGTTTCTACTACCCACAGGTGTTCTTCTTACATAATCATGGTTAAATTCAAAGAATATAATTATATAATCGTTCAAGGGCTTAATCAAGGAATTTGTTACAAGGCTGAGAGTATAGCCACATACAATACCAGAGTTCAGGGGCTTAATTTTAGGATTTTGTTATCAATCATTCAAAGGCTTTTTATTCGGATCCTGTTACCCTGGAGTAATATTGTACACTAGAAAACGCTTTAGTTCAAGGACTTTGAGTTAGGAATTTGTTACGAACTATATTGTTTATTTATTTCCATTGTAATTTCCTTGTAATTACGTAATACTCTAGTGGTCCGGTACCTTTAATTAGCACTTTCTCTAGGCCATTCATTTTTATTCACCAGTAATTAAGAATTTTATTGTTTGTAATTTTTAATATTTGTTGAATTGTATTCTCGCTTATATAAGACCCAATTTTTAAAAACATTTTTATTCCAAGTATTTTTAAACCTGTTATATGTACTGAAGAAGCCCGAACGGGCGAAACGTTTACATTAAAGTTTTGACATGGTAAGAAGTTCGCTGTTTGCTCCACTCCACACATACTATATATATATACGTGCGTCCCCTAATTAATTAGCACCTGTTTTTCAGTGTTAAGACTAAAAAACGTTAACTGTTATACATGTATACTGATTTATTTGATTAACTATAATCAACTTTTTTTATTAACAGATTACCTTTTCTTCTTCCTGTTGTATTTAAATCGTGGCATCTTCACCTGGATAAGTCTGAATAGCGTTTAGGGTCGTCATTTACGTCAATTGCGATGAGATGCTTAACAGGACAGGTTGCTATACATAATGTGCTCATTTGTCTGACAATTACACTTAGTAGGTCACCAGACTTGATGTTAAACAGTTGAAAAAGAGAACCGCCTGAGACATCGTTAGAGCCAATGACACACTCCTCGTCACTGACAAAATTACAGTCATGAGCATCTCTACATAAAATGCGGAGTCTCTCTCCTGAAAATGCATCGAGGACGTACACGCCTCGGTCACGGTCAGGGGTTTTTGCCGAGATTACAACAAATTCTTCCGTAGGGGAGAACATCCCAGGTAGATTGTTGTTACAAAACAGAGAATTAGACCAAAGTGAAGGCTTTTTCCACAGTACACCTGTGCCATCCGACAACTGAAGTGAGTCCGTAGTCGGTGGATAACAGCTCACATCTACTGTTACATGTAATAGCTTCTCCTTCTTCATGAATAAATGGGATTGTCGTCACTATATTTCTGCTAGTCGTATCCAGGATATTCACTTCATTTCCTTCTCCTACACACGCCACTTGTTCTTCTGATATGCGGATCATCTTGGTGATTCCACATACGTTTGACCAACTGTGGACACACTCAGACAACTCAAAATTCCACAGCTCGGGACGACAATTTCCTGTTGTACACAGAACACCTTTCTTTTACAGTACAACACATCTGCTACCTACAGTGTCAGTGAATATACTTCCTTTAATGTTCCCACTTGGAACGTTCAAAGCTGTAATGGTTATTTTACGACGTGAATTTCTAGCAACATAAACAGTCTCGCCATTTAAAGAAAACGCAATATTTTCTATCTTTGAATTAGAAAGAGAGTCCTTCGTATATATACTAGAACGTCGATTAAGCATTTTAGCTTGTTACGACTGAACATTGCTATGAAACTATTTCCAGGAGTAGACCTTAATACACTTTGACTACTCAGCAGAGACACAAATTCCCAATCTAAGCGGGAAAAGGGAGAAAGACTATCCTCAAAGGCACATGAAAGAGGATCTCCTGACAAAAATCCAGCCTCACTAGATGATCTATATTTCAAAGGATTATAAAAATCGTTCGTGTCGGCTAAAACATGTGGTAAATAGATGCCATGCCGATGCCGATTTCTTCTAGATCTGACATTTAGGCAAAACCACCTACATGTATCACCCTTCAGACATAGTGGCTGATGCAAACCGAAAAGGAATTGATTGTCAGGGGAGAACTTGATCATTCCAAACACTTTTGAGGTAGACGTTTGTGCTAATGTTCTAAAATGATTCTTCACATCAAGCAAGCAAATTGAACGGGTAGAATGGGAAATCGCCAGCATCTCTCCATTTCGAGAACAAGCAAATGATAAAACATCTTCATCTCTGGAGATACGAGTAACCTCTGAACCATCCTCCAGACTCCACATAATGATGCATTTAGCATCGTCAAGGCAATTAGTTAGCATCACAGTCTCACCTCCTGAATTCAAAATCGAGCAAACTGTGAAACTGCAACTACTTTTGGGGAAAAGTGGTTTCAGTTCTCCGTCAATAGCATAGGCGTGACTAAGGATTCCTGGTAAGACAACGTCCTTGAGTAGGATGAAAAACAACTGAACGGTAGCATGACAATACATGTGAAGATGTTCTACATGTTTTTGTGTTCGTGAGAATAATGTTTCTTTACTTTCACGGGACGTACCCATTGTAGCTTGCCGGTATGGAGTGACCACAGACAAATTGTTCCATCATTACATTCGCACACCATGTAATCTAACTGCAGTGAAACGTCCAAAGCAAGTCACAGGAGATGAACATAGAAATTGGGCTTGAGGTGCCTCATCATGGCCTTCCTTGTCCAAGTATTCCATGTATGTTATTTCACTGTATTTGTCCTGCAAGAGGGTTGATGCCCGAGCAGACAGTACTGTTTCCTCCCTCATTCAACATGGTTTAGAAAAATATGCCAGGATGATTTGTAAACATGTTGTGGTACTTTCTTAACAGGAACAACAAGGTGTTGAGGTGAATTTCACTTTCTCCAGACAACAGTGGAGAAATTCCCTGCTTCTGAAGCATGCAATATCTTCAGCTGCCGAAGCGTTGTTTACACAGAGCTTCGCATACACAAGCTCTAAGTCAATCACATACTTCTTTACAACTTCTTCAAGGCTGCATGCTCTCTTATCCTCTTCCAACTCCAGCATGTGTACAAACACCATGTTGCAGGGCATATTTTGCTGTGTCACTGAACTTTGAGTTGGCGACCCCTGTTCGTTTCACATCATCAAGTTCACAAGTGCAAAGTTTTGAAAGAGTATCATGGCCTTCCTTTTCATCCACGGTGAAATCGTGTTGTCCATAGCAAGACTTGTCAGTCAGCCAATCCTTAACTGACTTGTGAAAGAAGTAAATGCACTCATCTCGAATAGGTAGCAGTGCTGAAATACAAGCAATCCCCTTTTCACTTTCCGCCGATCAGCTAAAGAACTTGAACCCGAAAGCAAGATCTTGGTAACAAAACTAAGCAGCAAAGGTTCTCTTGCAGCTGCGAGAGCACTCAAGAAAATCAGAAACTGTTCTTCTTTGATTTTCACTTCTTTACAAAGTTCTGTCTCAAGGACGTTGAAAGTAGGTTTGGTAAACCGAGGAAACACCTGAGGGTAAGGCGCTGTCCAGTTGCTCAGGAGTAAGAAATGAAACATTCTTCTCTTTGATGAAATCTACAAGCAAATAAGCATATAAAATGAGTCCTTCAGACTTTTCAACAAGTTTTGTGATGATAATGTCCTTGATACTCTGATTTTATTGCATGGCTTAGACGCTTTTCAAACAAGAGCTTAATGTCCTGTAAGTTCTCTTCATCATTTGGCTCCAGCTGCAGAGGTTTGAAACTTTTAAGACTGTCTGCGATGTTTATTTCTGGTCGAGTTGTCACGAGAAATCGAATCCAACATGGAAGCTTACTGAAGTGATTGACAATAACATCAAGTAGCTCATTACGTCCTTGGTATTCACTTTCATCTAATCCATCTATTACCATGAGAATGTTTCTACCAGGGTCTTTTAACTTGCTTAGAGGTTCCTCAAACAGCAATTCAAACAGTTCCTTGACTTCCATATCCTTGAGTTCTACACCCAGATTTCTGGAGAGCGTTTCCACAAGGGGCTTCTTGTATTCTGGCAGAGAATCAGACAGCTGACAAGCTAAAGACTGAAGCATGACCTTGGGATTCCTGTGGCGCGCCTTGTCCATGCTGACAAAAGTGGCTTCCTGACAGTCTCCTAGCTTCTTGCATTCTTTTGCAAACAACAGCAGAGATCACAGATTTTCCCATCCCTGCATTTCCGCTGATCACCATCACTCGGTTTTTGAGAGCTTCTGTCGTCTAACCATTCCTCAACTTTTCTAATGAATGACACACGAGTTCCCTCTTGATATCTTCCTGTATGATATTTGATGTCCCTTTCTGTGTCAACCTTTGCGAGTTTCTTAAGGGTTCATCTTCTCTCTTCTTTTCTCTTTGTTCTTCAGCTGTCTGCTTTAATTGTTGTAAAGTTTCAAGTTGGGTCTGATGTGCTTCTTTGATAGCTTGATGTGTTTTCAATCTGGATTTGATGTACTTCTTCCAGTCTTGACTTACTGTCCTCAAGTGTTTTGCGATCTACCAGCTGGGTCTTGTGTATTTCTCAACATCTTGTTGTGTTTGAGTATGACATTGACGTATATCCTTCATGTTTGACTTGATATCCGCTTCACTATCAGCCAAGTCAAATAACACGTCAATATAATCTTTCTCCCCACAGTGCTCTGTCTTTAATCTATCTATGTCCACCTGATCCAACCAAGGGACACAAGAACAGCACTAATTTCCTGCCATAGAGAAGAGAAGGTTGACGTATCGACACCAGTGGTTGATACATGACCATACAACTCATTGCGGAAAAACTTAATGCGAGCAAGGTTTGCCTCAAGAGATGTGTCACCTGGGAGTGGTTTAGCGTGCCAACCTGAAGGGGGAGGGGATAGTCCACAAATGTTGGTCAGAAGGAGGAACAAAAGAGTGATATCAAATGTGTTAGAGTCGGGTGTGGCTCCACCAGGTGGGAACAGCTGTCCCACTGTGGTTTGCGTAAAACCCTTTTCTTCAAAAGATTGTTGAGGGTTGGATAGTTTGAATTCAGATCAGCAGCAAGGTTTGCAGGAGGGTGATAATTATCAAAAACATTCCTCAGAACTGTTGTTCCACCATCAATAAGAAGTCTGCTGAGCTTGGCTCCATTTGTCTTCTCTACTGAGCTGGCCAAAGGAGAAGGTGCACCAGTTGCCATCTTTATCCAACGTGTAGTCTTCCAACTGTACCTGCATGCAGAAGAAAATTATTTAATTTATTTGGTTGTTATTCCTTTTTTTGCATCCATAGTTAAAATAACTTAATAAACAGAGAATCAATTTTGAGGAAAGTTACAGCCTAGCACTGAAATAGGATTAGGTGTCTTGGAATTGCCACAAGTTCTACCAATACTATTTATGGTAGATAAACATTAACAGTGGATCCAAAGGGCCGAATATTGGTCTAAACCGGGTTTATTTATTTATTTATTTACAAAATTCGCCAATGGTGGGTTAACATACATGCACTTTATTGAGACTCCCTTATGTAGGGCTATTCTGTCAGACAATAGGACATGGCGTCCCCTACTAGGCCTATCTACCCATTGGTAGAATATTCAGCCCAAAGAGTTTCCTATTCCTACAAATCAATCAGAAATGCACAGGAACGCTTTGTAAGCACACTGAAAAATGTTGTAAAAATGTATGTCAGCCGGGGTTATTTTTTCCCTTTTATTTTAAAAAACCAGTAGGTTTTGATTGCACATTTTAAAATTGTTTTTGTAATCTTATAAAATTTCTAAGTATAATTATTGCTTCAGATTATCATTTTGGCAAGGGTATCATTTTTGACCCAAAAACATGACCATAGGGAATTTAGTTTTGATCATATAACTATTTTTTAATAGGTGCATATTGATCAACAATTTAGTGATTTATGCATTAATTAATTAATAATAGTAACTATTACATACAACGTCACAATTCAGCTCTTACCACTGTTCCCCAGAAAGCCAGTTATGGTCAGTCCTTTACTGCCCTTCTCAGCATCGATAAGCAAATTAAAGCTGGTTGATAAATATTTAATACAAGTTTAACTGCAAGGGTTATGACAAAATATTCATAGCCCCTCTCCCTCCCCCAAGTCATGGAGAGATTGTCGCCCTGCCCCCCCCCCCCCCCCCCCCCTCCCAGCCAAATGTATGCCTCTGAGAACTCACTACCCCTGGGCGTTTCTGTGACCTTTTGTAGGGGTGGGATGGTACAGACTGATGCATTATGTCATATAAAAAGAAAATCCTGATTAAATATGGTGTCACTAAATTACTTATATACCGTATTTCCCTTTGAAGTCCTGGGGGACTTATTAATTTTAGCTCTCCCAAAGTGGGGCTTATTAGAAGAGGCTTAATATAGGGAGGGGGCTTATTAAATATGTCATGCTTCAGTTGCCGGCTGATTGATATTCACCATCAATACAAGGTTTGTGCATCATACATTGTTTACTCTACATACATATGTGGGAGATGCAATGGCCTGCCAATTTAAAATTATTTTGTTGTATTTAAATTAGCCTCAATAACCTCGTTTTTGAGTTGATAATTCAAAATCATTTAACTCTAGAACGAGGTTTAAGCGAGGCTAATTTAAATGCATACAAAAGAAATTTAAATTGGCAGCCATTTTTGCATTGGGTCTATACGGTTACCGGTGACGAAATGCTAGGGGAGTAACCTGCGATGGACTAGCATCCCATCCAGGGGAAGTAGCGATACTCTTAGTCGGCCTCATGCTACGGAAACTGGGATAAGCTCCGGCAGTGTGGGTTAGTTTGGCTAGAGTGTGGCTTTATCTTACTCTACATATGTAATGTTCACCTATTCACCAATAGTCATTCAGGAGTTGCAAGATAATGTGGCCGTGGATACATGGATAATTGTGGCCGCCGTTACAGACAACACGCAATACAAATATGAAACCATGGGGACTTAATAGAGGGAGGGGGCTTGCTAATATTTTATATAATCCCTGAAAGGGGGGGGGGGGGGGGCTTAATATAGGGAGAGGGCTAAACAGAGGAAATACGGTAGCTATTATAAAATTGTGCTTTATTATAGCCTGCTGGTTTGCTAGTGGTGAGTGTACAAAGTTTTGCAAAGACTTACCTGAACTCTTGGAGATTCTCCAAATCTCTGAAGGCATTTTGAATCACTGGAGATTCTATTGATATTAAATACATATGTTAGTACTCTTTTATCAAGTCAGGTTACATTCATTTGATAACCTTAGTACACACTTTATGCTATATAGTATCATATACAACGATCTATATGAGAATTACCTGTATACAAATGTACATGTACACCAGGGTATAACAATAATAATAATAATTATTATCATAATAACAGTTCATGTAGATTTAAAAAGAAAAATTAGTGATAAAAGAGTGTATATAATTTCTTGACGTTTCAACCACTCAATACCATCATTTTCAAAAGTAAATGTCACAAGATGTGACAGTTGATTATAAAAATAATAATGCATGAGGGTGTTAGTAGAGTTCATTTAGACAAATAGATTTGCTGACTCCATTTCGCACAAAACTATGTCTAATAAACTCTAAAACCCTCATGAATGCATTTTAATCATTCAGATTCTCAAGTCTTCAGGAGCCAATATAGTGGCCCACAACTGCCAGTGAGAGCTTATGCGGTTTCTATAGCATGAAGTGACTGGAGTATTGCTACTCCCCTGGATGGGATGCTAGTCCATCGCAGGTTACCCCCCCAGTATATTGTTGCCAGTACCCACTTATACTCCTGGGTGGAGAGAGGCACTGTGAGAGTAAAGTACATTGCCCAAGAAACACAACACAGTCAACCTGGCCAAGGCTTGAGTCTGGACTGCTCAGTTCGGAGTCCAGCGTGCTAACCATTAGGCCACAGCGTCTCCCAGCACTAAAGTATAAAATCAACTGTCAAATCCTGTCACTTGATTCAGTCTCATTGTATAGTTCTGGACGTCTGTTTGTTTACAAGTTTTTTTTCACAGTGACTTTTAGAAGGGGCCAGTAGGGGATCAGTAAGGGGACAGTTGACAGTTCAGTGTTTTGTCAAACCCATATAATTATAACTACAAATTAATGTATGTGTTTCAAAGATTAATCAGTTTATAGAACTTTCACTTGAGTTACTGTATAAACTTTGTAAGTTACTTCAGTGTTTACCTGCAATAAGAAGTACTTTATGCATGATAACTTGATCCTGGACTAGAATTCCACAGCTTAGGACCCTTTGAAGATGTTAACAACATTGCACACTCAGTAGATGCTGAAAATTATACGTCAGTGTTCCAGGTCAAAATCCTGTCTTATTTGTATGAATTTTATTTCCTCTCTTTGTAACTGCACTGTGGTAGTGGCCAACTCGAAAAAAAATGTTATTTCATACTTGCTCTGTCCTTTTTCTTTTTTTTTCTTCTTCTTATGATCGTTAATAATTTATTGTAATCGAAATAAGTGTGAATAAAAATGAACTGAACTGACAAGGTCAGCTACCTGACCCAACAAATTAATGGAAAACTCCCTACGATTTGGCAAGGCCCACATCTATTTGCCTGTTACAATTCCTCAATTGACACCTTACGTTCAAAACTTATCTGGAACCCTACAGTGTACACTGTATGTTTAACCCTATTCAGACCTGGCTTTTTGTGGTCTTTTCTGACCGTTTCTCCAAGATTATTAAAGCTACAACAACGAAACTTAGTGGATATATAGTACGTCCAAAAATGTTTCTTTTGACGTATGAAACACAAGATGATGGCATCACACGACATAGAAATCACGTCATGACTTTCGAATAGCCGTCATCTTGGATTTCTTGAGTTTTCCAAAACGTCAGAAAATCACCAAAAATGACTCAAAAGTAAACAAAACCAATAAAACAATGCTAAAACGGTCAAAAAGGTAAATGTTATTGCCAGAAAGTTAACATGAAAATTCCAAATTTGGAAAAACATGCCTGTCAAAATATGGTTGCCATGGTAACAGCAAGTTCCGTGAACAATGACGTGTCATACCAAATTGTTTGTTTAATCAATAAGTTACTAGTTTATTTCCTTGCTAATAATAATTGAAGTATCTGGTCGCACAAGGAATTATGGGGCGAAAATTGTCTGGCCGATATGCCCCAGTTAGCGGACTTCTTTGCTGGGAAATCCCTTCAATTTGTAAGCAATAATGGTTGGAGGAAAACAATTTGTCCAAGTTTATAAAACATGTAAATTGCAAAAACCGCAAGACAACCTCGTTCCCAGGGTCTCTCATCTTCCCGCCCCCTGGAGCGAGAGAAGAGAGACCCTGGGTCTGGTCTGGTCACGTGTGTCCCAGAATCTGGGATGTAGCAAATAATTAAAAGATTAGTGGGAGGGGCAGATGAGTATGAAATTTGTCTCCACTTTGCCTAGGGGTGAGCGGAAAGTGTTGTAAATCAAAATAACCGCATGTGGACGTGCTTTCGTGGCAAACATTTTGGCCGTTCCGAGACGCCAAAAAGACGATTAACGGACAATTAAAGAATTTTGTAGCCTTCAAGACCGCGATCAAGGAAAGCTATGGTTCTTAGATGGTCTTAGATGTATCGAAAGATCGCCATCTGTACACTGCTGTACAACACACATTTGATCAAGATCTGCGTAGACGAAGGAGTCGAAAGCGGGTTAATGTTTCGAATCCAGGACAGGAAAGGGATAAAGAAAATCTTTATAGCTTTTATTTATTCGGCGGCGATGTTTGACTTGATTCTTTATTCTGTATTCGGTATCGTGTATTTCGTCGCTACCGGCGGCGTTGCGAAAATGATAAAAGGTGACAAAATGATCACCGACCAGAGCAAGTCTCCGCGATCGTCAAGAAAATTCAACCCAACTCCAGGTAAATTACGTACTATTGCTTGTTTCTGTTTGTTTTTATTGCACTCGCCTTACCTTTACCCTTTTAGGATACATCTTTTAAAAACAGGAAAACTCGATATGCAACGTGCATTCACTTTGTTTTACATTTATGAGATGTGTACGTGATGTATTAGATTTTACAGCGCTTAGGACTAAGAGTCAGCGACTCGCAAAATATAAGCTTGGTTTATTAAACTTGAATTAAGCCCATGGTGTCTTAATATTTTTCTTTCCTCTTTGTGGAAATGTTCAGACGTCAGTGTAATTTTATATAATGATGACGCTTTGACAATTGACTCCGATACGACATTGACCTTTCGAGACCTTGCCTGCCGTGGAGCAGCGCTAGCGCGCTGGAAATTCATCGATTTTCCGTAGACATCTCGGCCACAGTAAATTGCCTCTAAACATTGGAGTAACTGCTGCAAACAGCGAACTGAAGACTGCTGTATAAAAACATTGCTTGCCTGTGAACAGTGGCCGTTAGCTTCTGGCCTCGCTTTGTTGTCGACAAAAGAAAGCGCGACAAAGATTTGTAATTATAGGAGCCCTCCCTGGGGTTTGAAAATGTCAATTAGACACGTGACCAGACCAGACCAGGGTCTCTCTTCTCTCGCTCCAGGGGGCGGGAAGATGAGAGACCCTGGGAACGAGGTTGACCGCAAGAGAGGAGCATTAAAAGCCAAAGAAACACGGGTGAGAAACAAAAACAATGGGAGAGATGTTTCCTGACCTATGTCTATTTTGTAAAATGTAATAAATATTTCTGTCGTCTTGTGAAACGGTGCAGTTTGTTTTTAAGTGTCCCAAGGGTGGGGAATTGCCTCTGTCTTTGTGGTGGGGAATAGGATGCCAAGTGAAGACAAAATGGTAATCCCCGGGGGTGTGCCCGAGGGGGATGGTAACAGTAGGAATTGAACCATGCATAACGACTCAGACAGAACATTTATTAGCATAACTCATTGACCAACTATCAGGTACAGCGCGCAATCTGATTGGCTACACAGGGGCCATCTACATGTAATTATCGGTAGACTACAGTTTGTCAGAGCTCGTGCAATTCAGCATGCATCATTAGCTATCATTGCACAAATAATGCATCAACTTAATGAAATAAAAATATCTCTTTTTTGGGGGTGTGACGAAAGCTCAGACCTCAGACCTCGAAAACTCAGAACTCGAAACCTTAGACCTCGAAAACTCAGACCGATCAAAACCTCAGACCTCGAAAACTCAGACCTCGAAAACTCAAATTGTGTATAAGTAAGTAAGTAATTTATTTAACCACATGTCACGGATGAGTTCGAGACTCGTTTAAACGTGAACGTGCAAAATACAGAATAAGACATCATGAGGTTACGCTTATCTGTTGAAACACAAGGGTACATACACACTAGTACATAGTACATTAGAGCCATTAGATGTCTTATTCTGTATTTTGCACGTTCACGTTTAAACGAGTCTCGAACTCATCCGTGACATGTGGTTAAATAAATTACTTACTTACTTATACACAATTTGAGTTTTCGAGGTCTGAGTTTTCGAGGTCTGAGTTTTCGAGGTCTGAGGTCTGGGGTCTGAGCTTTCAAGGTCTGAGCTTTCATCACACCCTCTTTTTTTGTTTAATAGATCGGTCAGTGGGTTATGCTAAAACAATTAGACGGCTCAATCTCGGTTTCTTATCACCCAATAGAAACCTCGAGCTTGTCACAGGCTATTTCAAGCACACTGGACCTGAGTATTAAATTTGTAAGGGGAGAAAGATCGGTTCACAGGGTTGACAGAATATTTTACAACTATCAAGTGGCTGCATTAAGCCTCGATTTATGAATCATTCGAGCAGAAAAACGGATCATTTGGGGAGGTAGTTGGCGTGGTTTGGGGGAGGGGGGGGGGGGGGAGGGGAGTTTCAGGAATCGATCTGAGAGCTAAATATTTCCGAAGTTTACTTCAATGCTTACCTAACATCGGAAGCAATGCGTGAAAATCACATCTTGGTTTTGAATTCCACTGCTTGGAACCTGAACAAAACACAACAACACTCAGAAATACCAAAACAACAGTTTCGGTTCACAACTGATCGATGAAATCGAATATTTTTCGAAAGCGGAAGTGATGTTACAGCAGTAAAAGGGGTGGCGAATGGTCTATCAAAAATAATGAATCTCCGCAAATTCAAGCCGAGTCTCAGAATCTCGGTGCTTAAAAACAGCGTCTCGGAATCTCGAGCTCGCCAGAAATAGGACGGTCTCGGAGTCTCGAATTTTGAATCTTGCAAATGCAGCTTCTTTTATACTCTATTTTCGCGGAATTTTGGATCACTGCGTCTCGGACTCGGATTTTTGGAGCGCAAAGTCTCGGGCTCGGATTTTTAAACCAGGGACTCGGCGTCTCGGCAAGTCTCGATTTTACCATTCGCCACCCCTAGTAAACAGATCAGTGAGACGTTAAACAATAAAGAAATATATTCCTGTCGATAGAAAGAAAACAAATTATTGTTTCTCCACTAACCTTGCTGCAAAATAACTTGATTTTGTTTAGAATTTCATCAGCACGGAAAGCTAAGTAAAAACTTCAGCAAAACTCTCGTCGCCGAAAATGAAAGCTGGGGAAGTCCCATGTCCCAGAGTCCCTTGCGCACACAATATGTATTGATGTATTCTCGTCCCAGAGCCCACCGAGTCTCTTAGCCGGCGGGGCCTAGACAATTTAGGACTTCTGGAATCTGGACTGTGAGCTGGACTGTGGAGTACACTGCATACACTGCATACACTGCATACACTGCATTCCGGATATTGCATCATGCTTCGTTACATACCGTTGAAATCTGACTGAGACAAATTGATTACAAGGCTGGCACTACGACAAAAGGGCAGATTTATTGGCCGATATTTCGACTAGCAAAACTCATGCTCAGGTCCTAAAATTTGAATTGTAAATCTCAGGAGCCCATGGGCTCCTGAAATCTGTCTTGATTCAACAAAACATACCCGAGAGCTTGGCCAGACTTAGCCTCCTCCGCAGGCAACTCCTGGGTCTCCGGGGTCTGGGGCAAGAAAGGGGCAAAAGAGCGGGCACTGGGGCCGAGGCGGGCGAAAAGCGGAGTTGCAACTCTTCCTTCTTTTTCCTCTCTTCCTGTCCCCCACCCCACTCAGTCACCTTTTTGTCCTCCGTACCAGTCTCTCACTCGTGCCTTTATGTAAGAGTTGCCTGCGGAGGAGGCTAGGCCAGACTCACCAAACAGTTTCTGGTCCCCCTACCCTCCCCCGGCGGGGAAATGACAGACACATTGCTGGATGCTTAGCTAAGCCAACGCTGGCCCAAAGCAGCTCAGCTAGGCAGCGAAACAGGGCAAGCCAGGCAATGCAAGTGATAAAAAGCCAAGTAAGGGTCACTTGAGATTCAGCGAAAAATGCACCCCTATACCCTAGCCCCTCCCCTAGCCAGGCAACAATGCAACCCCTGACCCTCTACTCCCTGGGGCTGTTAGCTCATGTACTGGTCTACCTGGCAAAACTGTCCATGACGGTGCCCCCCCTTCCCTCCTCCAATCAAAATTCTCGAACGCCAGTGGTTGGTGGAAGGGTGAGATTGAAGGCCCCGGAGGGCCTCCAATCCTTGGTCACTAAACATTGACTACGTCCCCTCCCCTAGCCGGGGAGCAATTCACCCCCTGAGCCTGGACTACCTGGGACATGTGTGTGCTCCGGGTCAGGTACGTTTTGCCAAATTCGGACAGATGTGAGATTTGGAAAAATGTCATTCGTAATACTATTGATCTAAATAACAATCATGTAAATTGTGTTAACAAGTTACAACGGGACGTGATGCTAACATTTACTGCTTTAAAACTGACACATTGTTTATTAATTGTCCGGTCCCTCACTAAAACCCTCTCTCTTACTTAGGAAACCTGATGATATTAAGTGCTTGACTTGGGAAAAAGTCAATCGCCAGTATGGTAGAGGCCACACAAATATCCTGTCAGTGATTGATCTCTTGTTGACTCTCCCAGCCTCGAGTGCAGAAGTGGAGCGTGGTTTCAGCCAGCTAAAGTTGCTGAAGACAGATATGAGGTCGAAACTTAAAGAGAGCCATCTCAATGATCTGATGTCAATCAAGCTACTGAGTGTCCCCATAACCGAGTTTGATCCTACTGAAGCTATTCAACTGTGGAATACATCTGGACCTCGACCCAGAAGGCCCCATTTCATGGAAACTAACAAGTCTTCTCAATCTGGTAAAGCTACAGGAGCTATTCGTGCTCAGGCAGCGAACATTCATTCCCGTATTGATACAGCAGTGCCTGTTGTTACTGATGAAATAACTGCAGAGTTGGCTGGTGGGGATGATGATGTCACAGGGACAGTGGATCCTGTTAGCTGAGCTGATAGCTGTGACGAAGATCTAGAGCTGATTGATAGAGCTGAGGATACTGTGAACAACAACACAAATGCAGCTGGAGACATGGATACAGCGAGTGCTTCAGATGGCTATGACAGTGGAGTTGACGATGCCAGTGATGCAGACAGTGACATTGAAGAAAGACGAGTAGACAGTTTAATTAACAAATACTTGTAAATTTTATTAAACTAATTTTGACTCTTTAAGCTCTTTCACTTTTTAGGTATAGAACTGTCTTCTAAAGTTTCGTATATTCTGGAAAATTGTGCAAATGATTTAGCTTAAAATGGGGAGATCCGAGATAATTGTGGAGCTGAACATTATATTCATTTTACAAGTTGAACGGAGAGCTGAACGAAGCAAGGGTTTTACTATTTTTACGGCGAGCAAATCATGCGCGACTACAGAATTAATTGTGTTGAAACGAACTGAGCTGAAATCAAGTTCACTGAAGTAAAGAACATTAAGGAAACCCTCAATAATATCTACATGGATGGAGAGAAAAAGAGTGATCTTCGAAGGTAATTTCTCTGTGAAGTGATCTTTGATTGTACCCGCCGTCAGCACTTGACGAACTGCCGTATTTATGCTCCGATATTTATTGAATTATTGTGCTGGTTTTAAAAGCTTAGTCCAGCTGGAATTGGCAAGACTCTTCGAAATATAAGGTAACAATACTGAATAGGCTAAGCTTTAACTTGTGTTGTAAATAGGTTTTCATTGTTTGAAGAATTAAGCTTAATTGTGCCGGTTTTCGGCGGATCTTCCCGTAAGCTTAAATTAATTGTTTCAGGCTGCCTTTACTTAGTGCTCGTTCAGTCGCATTTGTGGTACATTTACAGGCATTTCCCATTAAAAAATTCGTTCCAAACTTCGTGCATTATTTAATGGACTTGACTTTTGTTTGATTTAGAAGGGCCAAAGTTTTTTACGTAATGATTTTAGCCATCTTTTTCAAATTTCACTCTCTCGACGAACGAACTACCCTGTTATGATCTACCATATTTGGCAGAATCCGTGTTATGAGCTGATAACATGGGCGCAAGGAGCCAATCAGAAGGCCAGAAATGCAATAACAGTGATTGAGTATTTAATAAAAGTGTTTATTTGTCTTGAACGGAGTGAGAATGTTCCTGTGTTGTTAAAGGAATAATATATATTAAGAGTTCAACCAAATGTTGTTGTAAACCTACATGTATTGTAGTGATGCATTATACGATGTTAATAAAAAACACAAACGTTTTTTAACATGTAGCCATTCTGTCGCCTGTTTTTTTAAACCAATAATTATCTACTTTTGAAAGGGCAACCAAAATTGTGCCAGGGCAAGTATGTTTTTTGGAATACTTGCCCGGCTGACGACTTTGAGAAAAAACGAATATGGATCCCTGGACGAGTAATGGGTAACTAGTAAAAATAACATGCAAAATATACTGTTGGTTTTCTTTGACGATTTGTGGAATGTTAGATGCCTTGAGTGATCCAAAGTGTGTGATAGCGTACAGTTCTCAGAAAAAATGATGACAGTAACTGTTTTTGTTTCAAAATGGCTACAGAGAAACCTCTACTTTGGGACACCTCCATTAAGAGGACACCTCCTTTAAGGGGACACAGACTTTTGTCCTGACAAAATTAAAGCTCATATTATCTTTGCATCTATTTTAATAGGTTAAAACCTCTATTAAGGGGACACTTCCCCTTGTCCCGAGGGTGTTCCCTTATGGAGGCCCCACTGTATTTCTTAGGGGTGAAAATGTCGAATTCGAGCCACACCCACAAAAATATGTTTTGGCATATTTTAGGACCTTTTTCGAGTTCCTGTCAAAATTTCCGACGACCACTCATCCTCACTTTCGTATCATCTTTTATATCGAAGACGCCCCCGGCATGTGACGTTTAGATGTCCAAAGGTTCCGTACATTTTTTAATGAGTTTTTTGGCGGTAATCAAGTCTTGCTCTCCAGCAACGTTAACGTTTTTCAAACAAAAATTCCATTCGTTCTCAACAGAAAAGTAACTGAAAGACGAGTCGGTGTACTTTTAGTATATTATAACTAGGGATTGCATATTGGAAGTGAAGTACTGCCACAATGAGATATAAGTATTGGTATAAAAATCACAATGACAAAAAAATTAAAGAGTGTGTTTCGTTCTTTTTTCCATTGCTCGAAAAGAAAAGCAACAGTTAGTCTGCTAATATATGGATCAACATTGTTGAAAAGAAATAAAACTTTTTCAGTATCATCAAAATTTGTAAATTTAACAAATTGACGTCAGTTTTTTATGCGTCTGTCCTGTTATTGATCATGAATTGCGTCATAACATTGTCAAAGTAGCTGTGGATCCACGAGGCGAAGCCGAGTGGATCCGCAGACTACTTTGACAACGTTATGACGAAATTCATGATCAATAACAGGACAGACGCATTAAAAACTGACGTCAATTTGTTTTTTACAATAACAACAGGCCAAAACGATCAAGGGGAAACCAAGTAAAAGTGAACTGAAAACGATTCCGAGAATCACAGCTTCGTGAACTTCAAACTACGTAAAATAACTCGATAATAAATTTCTTAGACAGATTTTCTGAAACTAACCTTTATTCCATTAATTTTGGAAATTCTTGCAAACCCGCTGAAATATTCGCAAGTTCAGTCCATTCTTATCAGTTGTTTTGAAGTTACACGCGGCAAAATAAACGGATTCCATAATTTCCATTCCTGTCAACTTCATGCAACGATAAACTACAACATTGTTCTCTTTCGCTTTATCGTTGAATTAATTCGCAGTCTGCCGATTGAAAAGCAACCTGTGAACGACTTTTCATGATTTACTTCTCAAAGAACTCCTGTTCAGATGTAATTTTCCACTTTATCGAACTGACAACGCTGCCATTTTGGCGAAATTTTGAAGCCTTTCCGCGCGTGATTACGTCATTCATGTGTCTGTCCTCTTATTGACAATAAAAATGAGCCAATGGGCGCGCGAGAATTTTGACAGTTATTGTAAAAAATCTATTTTCTAATAATAATGATTTATTTGCAGTCTATCCACCAGGTTGCTCTTCACCTGCAAAACCTAATTGCAATATCATTAAAAACTAAACTATGAAAAATACAATTTAAAAAAATTCAGCACTATTTTAAGATTAATACAATTTTAATAATAAAAACTCTACACAATAAAGTGGAAATTCAAATCAATCTAAATCCTTATTACTTATTATCTGACTTGTTTAGCTGCAAAAGGTCTCGTTACTCGCTTAGGAACAGTAACTTTGACATGACTCGGTTTCGAGTCTGCACTACTCAATAAGATACTTAGAAATTAGAGCTATTTATGCGGTGAAAGCTTAGTAGTTCTCTTAGAACTTTGTTGAGTTTGAACTCGTTTATCGAGCTTGATAGATAATAACTAACTGTTACAAGCTTTGTAGCTTGTGATGCAATTCTTCCTACAGAGTGTAGCTATTTTTATTTGATCTCAATTTATGTACAGTATATGGTTCACATAGTCTCTGCTATGGTAACAACTCAATAAGATACTTAAGAGCTATTTATACGGTGAAAGCTTAGTAGTTCTCTTAGAACTTTGTTGACTTTGAACTCGTTTATCGAGCTTGATAGATAATATCTATGTACAGTATACGGTTCACATATATTTTTAGATATAGAGCGTTATAAATTTGTTGCAAACGACGTTTTAACGTCGTATACTTAAAAGGACTTTATCCAAAATCTCTAATCTCTGATGCACAATCCTTTTGCTCATTATTATATTTTCTATCTTCAAATAAAACTTAATTTGAAACTTAAAAAAGAAAAGTAAGACATGACGTATAAGATACTCTTTCTACACACTGTAAAATACTGTAAAAATACTGCTATGGTTACAAAATATATGTCACTATTATGAGCCTTGTCAGTTTTACGCCATACTGAATTCCATCAATTCCTTCATGTAAGCAGCACGAAACAGTACACCAGTTCGTTTACTTCATGTAAACGGTCAAGAGACAACCCATCTCGGGATCACGCACTCTCGTGTGAGACCACCTCACGATGAATGTGGAAATAGTTCGAAACAGTCAAACTGCTCGAAAACTACATTTGAACGTTCCCTTTAAAATTATTTTAATGAACATTGAATACTGTCCTTCTACTTTATCAGTAGTTAATAACAGGTACGAGTCGTTGTTCTAGTTCAAACTCATCTAAATCAAAAGCAACGTTTAACAATTAAATACTCTTACTATATTTATTTTGAAACAGTATTAAACATTTAACAACAAGATCTTGCTTAGTACAGTGGGCTCAGAAAAATCTCCATACGAAGTATTGCAAAAGATAATTTCATTTACAGAAAAGCCAGTCACTTAAATGCTACCATTCTTTTGAACAGCTAATTGTTACTGGTAGGATCATTTTTTCTTGTACAAATAACAATAATGAATTTATTTTTGTGTCGGAGGGGGCATGGCCGAGGGGGAACCCTCTACTAATTGGGGACACCTAATCTAAATACAAAATAAAATATTACTTATTTACAATACAAAATAACGCCTAACTACAATAAAAATATAAAACTGTACAAGACTAAAAAACTAAAAGATCCGAGCATGATATATAGTATGATACATAGTAAGTGTCCATATGCTAGTACTACTGATTTCAGTTTAATAATGTATTCACAGGTTAGCTTTAGGTCAAGGCTACTTGTAAAGCAGCCCTACTTAACTTGTACTACCATGGTTAAATAAAGATGATGCAAAATTAGCCTTCAGGACAACGTGGTTTGGCAGAGTGCTGGCGGTGCGGCAAGAAAAAGATTCTCGTTCACTTCTCTTCCTCTGTGATTGGTTTGTACTTCACACTTGTCAGCTAGGCTCGTAATACGCGCTCGTCGTTGGCAACGTGAACGGGCAATGTTTGAGCGGAGTTTTCAAGTGAAATAGCAACGGAATTGATCAGCAGATCACTACATCAACAAACACCTAAAAAGACATAAACATAAAAGATATAAAATGAAAATATGTCGGTGATGGTAGCGGTGGTGGTATTGGTGTCATTGGTGTTGGTGATGCCGGGTGGTATCAGTGGTGGTATCAGTGTCATTGGTGGTGTCGGTGGTGATGATGATGTGGTGGTGTCGGTGGTGATGATGATGGTGTTGGTGGCAATGGCGGTGTCCTGGTGGTGGTGATGTTGGTATCAGTGTCATTGGTGATGATGGTGTTAGGTGATGATGACGTCAGTGGCGGTGGTGGTGTTGGTGGTGGTGATCAGATGATGGTGTTGGTGGCAATGGTGGTGGTGATGATGGTGTTGGTGGCAATGGTTGTGTCGGTGGTGGTGATGATGATGGTGTTGGTGGCAATGGTTGTGTCGGTGGTGGTGGTGATGATGATGATGATGTTGGTGGCAATGGTTGTGTCGGTGGTTGTGTCGGTGGTGGTGATGATGATGGTGTTGGTGGCAATGGTTGTGTCGGTGGTTGTGTCGGTGGTGGTGGTGATGATGGTGTTGGTGGCAATGGTTGTGTCGGTGGTTTGTGTCGGTGGTGGTGGTGATGATGGTGTTGGTGGCAATGGTTGTGTCGGTGGTTGTGTCGGTGGTGGTGATGATGATGGTGTTGGTGGTGGTGATGATGGTGTTGGTCACTGCCACCTGACAGGTGGCAATGTTGGTGTCGTGGTGGTGGTGGTATCAGTGGTGGTGATGGTGTTGGTGGTGGAAGGTGGTGACCTGTCTTTCAAATTCAACTTTTCAAAGATACCATACCGTTACATGATATTTTATTCTTGGAGAACTGCACACATTTGCTCACTATAACCTATTGCATGGGGTGTAAATAACGTAAAGGGAATTTCATAGTTTCCATTGCATACTCTCTATTGAGGTACATTGTATGTCCTTCTATTAAGCTTTCCCTCAAAGAAATAACGCCCAGTAGCTTGGTGCTGTTTACCATGGGCGACAGAAGCATTTCATGCGTGCGTTTTTGGACAAGCAATCAAAAACTAATATGAAGTCTTTGGCTTACAATAAAAATCTCTGACCCAAGGAACACATTGTTTAAGGAGCTATCATCAATCTGCACATTCTGTGAGTTAAAACACGAGACAACTGAGCAGGTTTAATAACTACTCTCTGTAATGGATGAATTCAGTCTAATTTACCTCACAACACTGCATGAGGTAAATAACCGTTTTAATTTGAACCAGATTATTTCAAAATGAAAAGAAGCGATAAGAAACGACGTTTCGATGTCATCAGTGACATCGTTTTCAAGTTTAATGTAACGCGGTTGTGTTAGGTAAATATTTATCAAAGCAAGGTGTGTATAGCAGCGTGCGATAAGTTAGTGTTCATAGTTCTGAATTTAAAATAGACTACAGCTGTTGATTATAAACGTAAAACTTAAACAATTGTCAAACAAAGACGCGTGAATAGAGTCTGACTGGGTGTTCAGTTCCGGTTTCTTTCTACGGATAAACAACATACTAGTATCGTAGATCAGGCAATCCAGTTTTCCTTTGCACTTAATGAAGATTGAGAATTTGTTGACAAGGTCAAGGATCCCGGCATTATGCCTCTCATTCAGATGTTCACCAACAGCAGATGACTTATGTTCTTATAACAAACCTGTGATAACTGTGGCTAAAACAATAGATTTATGTTACCAAAGAAAGAAACGTTTACTTGCGATTTCCATGATATCTTGAAATTAAGAACACAATAAGCTAACCTCTTCTTTTCACAGCCGTCTTTGATCTGTGGTCTCTTGGTTATCCTGGAAAAAAATCGTAATATGTTTAAGAAGGTTGTTTTTAACTGCTCTCGCCTGTTACCTGTGGAATTTTGCTTCCATTCCATCCTATTTCAGTTTATGAATGAAGTAGTACCAAATCTCGTTCAACACATTACCTTGTTTCCTTTTTAAAGGAAATATATACTGAAATAAAATGCGAACATTTCTAGTTAAGTAGCTTTCAATGTTGACACTTCAAAAGCAGAGCGCGAGAAGAGGAGGAGAGGAGAGGGGGGATGGGATAGAAATTGCCATGCTAGGTTACTCAACATGCTTTTTTGGCTTTCTTCACGGGAATGTGATACTTCTACGGATAAACAACATACTAGTATCGTAGATCAGGCAATCCAGTTTTCCTTTGCACTTATTTAAGATTGGGAATTTGTTGGCGAGGTCAAGGATCCCGACATTATGCCTCTCTTTTAGATATTTACCAACAGCAGATGACTTATGTTCTTATAACAAACCTGTGATAACTGTGGCTAAAACAAGAGATTTATGTTACCAAAGAAAGAAACGTCTACTTGCGATTTACATGATATCTTGAAATTAAGAACACAATTATAAGGCTAACCTCTTCTTTTCACAGCCCTCTTTGATCTGTGGTCTCTTGGTTATCCTGCAAAAAATAGTAATATGCTTAACAAGGTTGTTTTTAATGTACTCGTCTGTTACCTCTGGAATTTGATTCCATTCCATCCTATTTCAGTTTATGAATGAAGTAGCACCAAATCTCGTAACACATTATTTACCTTATTTCCTTTTTAAAGGAAATATATACTGAAATAAAATGATTTCTAGTTAAAATTTCTTGTTATTAATAAGTAGTTTTCAACTTTGAGCAGAGCGCGGGAAGAGGAGGAGAGGAGAGGGAGGGAGGAGGGATAGAAAGTGCCATTCTAGGTTACTCAACATAGGTCAAATTACCAACTTGCTTTCTTCACAGGAATGTGTAAAAGAAGTCAGAAAGTTTCAGAGTATGAAATGCGAACATTCGCACGCGTTTCAGTCTTAAATAAGCATCCTCTAATTTATAAGCATCTGTTTTTGTAAATACTAACAAAATTTAACTGTTATATATGTTTACTGATTTATTTTATAAACTATGATCACACTTTGTTTATTATAGCTCACCTTTTGTTCTTCCTGTTGTCTTCAAATCGTGGCATCTTCACCTGGATCCATTCAAGTTTGAAACCGCGTTCAGGGTCGTTATTTATGTCAATTGCGATAAGATGCTTAACAGGACATGTTGCCAAACGAACTGTGCTCTTTTGTCTGACAATTACACTTAGTAGGTCACCAGACTTGACGTTAAACAGCCGAATAAGAGAACCCTTTGAGACATCATGATCTTGAGAGCCAATGACACACTCCTCGTCACCGATAAACTCACAGCCAAAAAAGTCAGTACCTCTACATAAAGTGTGGAGTGTCTTTCCTGATAATGCATCGAGGACGTACACACCTTGGTCACCGTCAACGGTTTTTGCCGAGATTACAACAAATTCTTCCGTAGGGGAGAACATCCCAGGTAGACAGTTGACACATAACAGAGAATTAAACCAAGGCTTTTTCCAGCGTATATATGTGCCATCCGACAACTGAAGTGAGTCGCGGTCTGTGCATAACAGCTGATATCTACTGTTACATGTAATAGCTTCTCTTCCCAACGTCTGAATTGTTGACTGAATTGTTGTCACTATATTTCTGCTAGTCGTATCCAAGATATTCACTTTGTTTCCTTCTTCTACACACGCCACTTGCTCTTCAGATATACGGATCATCTCGGTGATTTCACATAGGTTTGACCAACGGCAGACACACTGAGACAACTCAAAATTCCACAGCTCAAGAGGACCAATTCTTAATGTTACAAACAGAACACCTTCTTTTACAGGTACAAAAAGTTTGCTCCCTGCACTCTGAAAGGTTATCCTTGCTTTACGTTTCCCACTTGAAACGTCCAAAGCTGTAACCGTTAGTATTCCTCTAAAGGGTACAGCTACACCAACATAAACATTCTCGCCATTTAAAGAAAACGCAATATTTTCTTTTTCTGAATCCGAAGGAGAGCGCCTCTTTAAGCATTTTAGCTTGTTGGGACTGAACATTGCTATGGAACTATTTCCAGGAGTACACCTTAATACACTTTGACTACTCAGCACAAACACACATTCCCAACCTAAGCGAGAAAAGTCATCAGAAAAAATACTGTCCTCAAAGACACATGAAAGAGGATCACCTGACAAAAATCCAGCCTCACTACACAATTCATATTCCATGGGATTATAAGAAACGTTCCTGTCGGCCAAAACATCTAACAAAAAGGTGTCACAAAGAATTCTTCGTAAAATTAGGCAAAAACCACAGCTATCTCCATCACGTCTTGGCACATGCCAACCGAAAAGGAATTTATGGTCAGGGGAGAACTTGATCATTCCACACACTTCTGGGGTAGACACTTGTGCTAGTGTTCTAAAATGATTCTTCACATCAAGCAAACAAATTGAACCCGTAGAATGGGAAATCGCCAGCATCTCTCCATTTCGAGAACAAGCAAATGATAAAACATCTTCATCTCTGGAGATACGAGCAACCTCTGAACCATCCTCCAGACTCCACATAATGATGCATTTAGCATCGTCAAGGCAATTCGTTAGTATCACTGTCTCACCTCCTGAATTCAAAATCGAGCAAACTGTGAAACTGCAACAGCTTTGGGGGAAAAGTGGTTTCAGTTCTCCATCAATAGCATAAGCGTGACTAAGGATTCCTGGTAAGACAACGTCCTTAGTAGGATGAAAAACAACTGAACGGTAGCATGACAAGACAGGTGAAGATGGCGATGTTCTACATGTGGCGTGTCCATAATCTGAATAATGTTTCGTTACTTTCACGGGACGTACCCATTCTAGCTTGCCGGTATGTAGTGACCACAGACGAATCGTTCCATCTTTACATTCACACACCATGTAGTCTAACTGCGGTGAAACGTCAAAAAAAGTCACGGGAGATGGACATGGAAATTGGGCTTGAGGTGCCACATCATGGCCTTCCTTGTCCAAGTATTCCATGTATGTTATTTCACTATATTTGTCCTGCAAAAGTTTTGATGCCTCAGCAGGCAACACTGTTCCTCTCTCATTCAACAAGGTTTGGAAAAAAACGCCAGGATGATTTGTAAACAGGTTGTGGTACTTTCTTAACAGGAACAACAAGGTGTTGAGCTGAATTTCACTTTCTTCAGACAACACTGAAGAAATTTCCTGCTTTTGAAGTCGTACAATATCTTCAGCTGCTGAAGCGTTGTTTACATGGAGCTTCGCATACACAAGCTCTAAGTCAATCACATACTTCTTTACAACTTCCTCAAGGTTGCATGCTCTCTTATCCTCTCCCAACTCCAGCATGTGTACAACACCATGTTGCAGGGCATATTTTGCTGTGTCACTGAACTTTGAGTTGGCAATACTTTTTCGTTTCACATCGTCAAGTTCGCCGGTGCAAAGTTTTGAAAGAGTATAATGGCCTTCCTTTTCATCCACAGTTAAGTCACGCTGTCCATAGCAAGACTTGTCAGTCAACCAATCCTTAACTGACTTGTGAAAGAAGTGAATGCACTCATCTCGAACAGGTAGCAGTGCTGAAATACAAGCAATCCCGTCTTTCACTTTCTGTCGATCAGCTAAAGAACGTGAACCCGATAGCAAGATCTCAGTCACGAAACCAAGCAGCAAAGGTTCTCTTGCAGCTGCGAGAGCACTCAGGAAAATCAGAAATTGTTCTTTTCCGATTTTCAGTTCTTTACAAAGTTCAGCCTCAAGACGTTGAAAGTAGGTTCGGTAAACTGAGGAAATACCTGAGGGTAAGGTGCTGTCCAGTTGCTCAGGAGTAAGAGATGAAACTTTCTCTCCGATGTTCTTTTTTATGAAAATCTACAAGCAAATGAGCATATAAAATGAGTCCTTCAGACTTTTCAACCAGTTTGGTGATGATAACTTCTTGAGACTCTGATTGTATTGCATGGCTTAGTCGCTTTTCAAACAAGAGCTTAATGTCCTGTAAGTTCTCTTCATCGTTTGGCTCCAAGTGCAGAGGATTGAAACTTTCAAGACTTTCTGCGATGTTTATTTCTGGTCGAGTTGTCACGAGAAATCGAATCCAATATGGAAGCTTACCGAAGTGATTGGCAATAACATCAAGTAGCTCATTACGTCCTTTGTATTCACTTTCATCTAATCCATCTATTACCATGAGAATGTTCCTACCAGGGTCTTCTGTTAACTTGCTTAGAGGCTCCTCAAACAACAATTCAAACAGTTCCTTGACTTCCATATCCTTGAGTTCTACACCCAGATTTCTGGAGAGCTTGTCCACAAGGTGGTTCTTGTATTCTGGCAGAGAATCAGACAGCTGACAAGCTAAAGACTGAAGCATGACCTTGGGATTCCTGTGGCGTGCCTTGTCATGCTGACAAAAGTGGCTTCCTGACAGTTTCCCAGCTTCTTGCATTCTTTTGCAAACAACAGCAGAGATCACAGATTTTCCCATCCCTGCATTTCCGCTGATCACCATTACTCGGTTTTGAGAGCTGCTGTCATCTAGCCAATCCTCAACTTTTCTAACGAATGACACACGAGTTCCCTCTTGATATCTTCCTGTATGATATTTGATGTCCCTTTCTGTGTCAACCTTTGCGAGTTTCTTCAGAATTTCGTCATCTCCCTTCTTGTCTCTTTGTTCTTCAGCTGTCTGCTTTAACTGTTCCAAAATTTCAAGTTGAGTCTGATGTGCTTCTTTGGTAGCTTGATGTGTTTCGATCTGGCTTTGATGTACTTCTTCCAGTCTTGACTTACTATCCTGAAGTGTTTTGTGGTCTTCTAGTTGGGTCTGACATGCTTCTTTGATAGCTTGATGTGTTTCGATCTGGCTTTGATGTACTTCTTCCAGTCTTGACTTACTATCCTCAAGTGTTTTGTGGTCTTCAAGTTGGGTCTGACATGCTTCTTTGATAGCTTGATGTGTTTCGATCTGGCTTTGATGTACTTCTTCCAGTCTTGACTTACTATCCTCAAGTGTTTTGTGGTCTTCAAGTTGGGTCTGACATGCTTCTTTGATAGCTTGATGTGTTTCGATCTGGCTTTGATGTACTTCTTCCAGTCTTGACTTACTATCCTCATTAAGTGTTTTGTGGTCTTCTAGTTGGGTCTGACATGCTTCTTTGACAGCTTGATGTGTTTCGATCTGGATTTGATGTACTTTTTTCCAGGGTGATTTACTGTCTTCAAGTGTTTTGTGGTCTTCCAGCTGGGTCTTGTGTATTTTCTCAACATCTTGTTGTGTTTCAGTCTGACATTGACGTATATCCTTCAGCTGTGACTTGATATCCTCTTCACTTTCAGCCCAGTCAAGTAACAAGCCAAGATTAACTTCCTCCCACAGTGCTCTGCCTGTAATGTATCTATTTTTCACCTGATCCAACCCAAGAGAAACAAGAAACAGCACTAATTTCCAGCCACAGAGAAGAGAAAGTTGGCGTATCAATGCCAGTGGTTGATACATGACCATACAACTCATTGCGGAAAAACTTAATGCGAGCAAGGTTTGCCTCAGGAGATGTGTCACCTGGGAGTGGTTTAGCGTGCCAACCTGAAGGGGGAGGGGATAGTCCACAAATGTTGGTCAGAAGGAGGAATAAAAGAGTGATGTCAAATGTGTTGGAGTCGGGTGTGGCTCCACCAGGCGGGAACAGCTTGTCCCACTGAGCTGTGCGTAGGACCTTTTTCTTTAAGAGCTTGTTTAGAGTTGTATAGTTTGCAATGAGATCAGCAGCAAGATTTGCAGGAGAGTGATAATTATCAAAAGCATTCCTCAGAACTGTTGTTCCACCATCAATAAGAAGTCTGCTGAGCTTGGCTCCATTTGTCTTCTCTACAGAACTGGCCAAGGGTGAAGGTGCAGCAGTTGCCATCTTTCTGTAAACGTTAATTACTCTTAGTTTAATTTAGACTTTAAATTTGGCCATATTTTAGTATTTATATTAACTAGTATTGTATACCCGCTTATTTATTTATTTGTATTTATTCTATTTATTCACCTTTTTATTTACTTTGTAGCTGAAAAGCCCTTTTAGGGAGTTACAAATAAAGTATGTATGTTATATGTATGTATCTTTATCCAACATGTAGTCTTCCAACTGTACCTGTATGCAGGAGAAAATGATTTTATTTATTTATTTTATTTAATTTTTTTTGGCATCCATAGTTAAAATAACTTAATAAGAGAGAATCAATTTTGAGGAAAGTTACAGGCTAGCACTGAAATAGGATGAGGTGTCTTGGAATTGCCACAAGCTCTACCAAGACTATTTATGGTAGATAAACATGAACAGTGGATCCAATGGGACGAATATTGGTCTAAATCGGGTTTATTTATTTTATTTATTTACAAAATTCGCCAATGGCGTGTTAACATAATAGGACATGGCGTCCCCTACTAGGCCTATCTACCCATTGGTAGAATATTCAGCCCAAAGAATTTCCTATTCCTACAAATTAATCAGAAATGTACAGAAACGCTTTGTAAGTACACTGAAAAATGTTGTAAAAATGTATGCCAGCTGGGGCTATTTTTTCCTTTTATTTTAAAAAGACAGCAGGTTTTGATTGCACACTTTTAAATTGTTTTTGCAATCTCGTAAAAGTGTCCATTCTAAGGATAATTATTGCTTCAGATTTTCATTTTTTCAAGGGTATCATTGTGACCAAAAAAATGACCATAGGGAATTTAGTTTTGACCAATCCATATAACTATTTTAATAGGTGCATATTGATCAACAATTTATTGATTTATGCATTAATTAATTACATACAACGTCAAGTTCAGCTCTTACCACTGTTCCCAGAAAGCCAGTTACTGTATGGTCAGTCCTTTACTGCCCTTCTCTGCATCTGCTGATCAAAATTACATGTAAAGCTGGTTGATAAAATATTTAATACAAGTTTAACTGCCAATGGGTCATGCCATAAAATATTCATAGCCCCTCTCCCTCCCCCAAGTCATGGAGAGATTGTCGTCCCCCCCCCCCTCCCAGCCAAATGTATGCCTCTGAGAACTCACTACCCCTTGGCTTTTCTGTGACCTTTTGTAGGGGTGGGATGGTACAGACCGATGCTTTATATCATATAAAAAGAAATCCTGATTAAATAAAAATTGGTGTGACTAAATTACTTTTGAAGCCCTGGGCGAATTTAATAATTTTAGCTCTCCCAAAGTGGGGCTTATTAGAAGAGGCTTAATATAGGGAGGGGGCTTATTAAATATGTAATGCTTCAGTTACCGGCTGACTGATATTCGCCATCAACATAAGGTTTTGTGCATCATACATTGTTTACTCTACATATGTGGGAGATGCAATGGCCTGCCAATTTAAAATTCACTAACTTCGTTTTTGAGTTGATAGTTAAAAATAATTTTTACTCTAGAACCGATCGATATATAGGGAGGCTAATTTAAATGCATACAAAATAAATTTAAATTGGCAGCCATTTTTCATTGGGTCTATACGGTTACCAGCGATGAAATGCTAGGGGAGTAATCTGCAATGGACTAGCATCCCATCCAGGGGAAGTAGCAATACTCTTAGACAAAGTGATTAGTTTCTAATGAAAACTGTGGTGCGGGCGTTGGCGGGAAAGTGAAAACACTATGTTGATTATTCAACTCAGAGTTGATAAAGGTAAATTAACTGCCGTAGCGAATTTTCTAAAAGCTGACGTTTAATTTACCTTTATCAACTCTGAGTTGATAATCAACATAGCAATACTCTTAGTCAGCCTCATGCTACAGAAACCGGGATAAGCTCCGGTAGTGTGGGTTAGTTTGGCCAGAGTGCGGCTTTATCTTACTCTACATATGTAATGATCACCTATATTCACCATTAAAACATAGACTGGAAAATGCGCGCGCTCTGATTGGTTAAAAACCATGTTTTATCAGAGTATAAATCATAGAAAAGCCGTGTTTTATCGTTTTTGCGTGCGTTAAATCTATATTTTAAAGCACATAAAGAAGCCAAAACCATGTATTATACTGTCATAAAACACTCCGGGAATTTGAGAACACTTGAGAAATTTAGAAAACACTCGCCTGCGGCTCGTGTTTTCTAAATTTCTCTCGTGTTCTCAAATTCCCGTCAAGTTTAATGACAGTATAATACATGGTTTTGGCTACTTATTTGTTAAATAGTCATTCAGCATTGCAAGATAACGTGGCCGTGGATAACATGGATAATTGTGGCCGCCGACTTACAGACGACATGCAATACAAATATGAAACCAGGGAGACTTAATAGAGGGAGGGGGCTTGCTAATATTTTAATACCTGAAAGGGGGGGGGGGGGCTTAATTAATATAGGGAGAGGGCTAAACAGAGGAAATACGGTAGCTATTATTAAAGTTAAGCTAATAGCCTGCTGGTTTGCTAGTGGCGAGAGTACAAAATTTTGCAAAGACTTACCTGAACTCTTGGAGATTCTCCACATCTCTGAATGTATTTTGACTTAATGGAGATTCTGAACATTTATAGTACATGCATGTTGTGGTTTAAATTTATTTTTGGTTTAAATTTTTTTAAACCAGTTTGATTTTTATTTTCCTTTGTCTCAGATTATGGTAATGATATTAGACAAAGGAAATAAAAATCAAAACTGGTTTGAAAAAATTTAAACCAAAAAGAAATTGAACCACAACATACATCTTAGTAACTATTAATCAAGACACTGGTTACATTGATAAGCTTGCACCCTTGCTATTACATACACTGATCTATGTGAGAATTACATACAGGTACATATATACCAGGGTACTGTATAATAACAGTTCCATGTATGCAGATTTAGACAAACATTTTAAAAGAAAAATAACTGCATGATAAAAGAGTACATGTAACTTGATGTTTCGACAACTCCATGCTGTCATTTTCAAAAGTAAATGTCACAAGATTTGACAGTTGATTATATACTTGTCTAATAATGTGGAATCTGAATAATTAAAAATAATGCACAAGGGTATACTGTTTCATTAGAAATAGTTTTGCTGATTCCATTCACGCTAAACTATTTGTCTAATGAACTCTAACACCCTCATGTATTTTAATTATTCAGATTCTCAACATTTTATTGCTTATTTTTCTTTTAAAATATAACAATTATCTCAGGCCTAAGTGGAATGGGTGACTTGGATAAAGTGAATTAATGAAGAAGCGCTCTCAAGTCGAAATACTCAGAAAAAAATTCTGAGCTCCCAACAGGAATCGCACCCATGACCTTCCAGCCTAATTATCCACCCCGGAGTATGACTACAATAATTATCCCAGGGTAATTGTCAACCCCAGGTTATAATTTATTATTATCCCAGGGTAATTGTATGCCCCAGGGTGTAACAATTACATGTATCCCAGGGTAATTATCCATCCCAGGGTGTAACAATAATTATTATTCCAGGCTAATTAAATCCACCCCAGGGTATAACAATTATCCCAGGAAATTTTATCAACCAGCTTGATCTTCATGATTGCAATAATGCAGGAAATGTTAATGAATTTACAAGAAGATTAAAACTTTCTTGCTCACAAGATAATTGGCCATCAGTCATTACAAGCATTTCGGCAGCATGCAGTCACAAGAGTCACACAAACATCTTGGAAATTTTAGGTAAGCTAACATTTATTTATGAACTTGATTCAGTCTCATTGTAAAGTTCTGAACTTTTTTTTTTCCCCTAGCGGGGTCAGTTGAGGAGTCATGAGTGTTTTGTCAAAACCATTATAACTAGTACAAATACTGTTTCAAAGATTGATTCGTTTATGGACGTTTCACCTGAGCTATAAAGTTTGTAATAAAATTATAATTAACTACAGTGCTTACCTGCAATAAGAAGTACTTTCTGCATGATAACTTGATCCTGGATTAGAATTCCACAGCTTAGGACCTCTGAAGATGTTAACAATATGCACACTCAGTACAGACCCGTTAACTCTCCTGGATAATCCAGGAATTTCCTGGTCCATACGAGCCATTAATCTCCCGTTCAGGTTGTCAACTCCCCCGGATACAGAGGAAAATGCTTAAAATGATATGGAGTTTTACGCTTATATTTTTGTCCGATTTGGTGGTGACGTTGGATGTTTGTTAACTTTTTTATGAAATCGGCAGATATTTTTCTTTTGGCCACACATTTTTGGGGGTTGATAAAATTAAAACCTACATAATCATTGGGCAGAATTGGCAATCTCCAGGATTTGAATTTTCACTACAACATTGGACTTCATGTTCTTTATAAGTTAATATTAATATTAACAACCATTAGTTACAAGTAACATCCATGATACATGTGCCTGCATGAGGTTGAACCTGGATTGGAAGTTATTTGGTGTGAACTATCTGATGGAAATGTGGGAGGCTAATGGTATATAGCACTTTGGACTCTGGGTTGCGCGATCCAGATTGAGTGATCCAAGTTCAAGTGCTGGCTGGGATCACAGCTGTGTTGTGTTGGGCAAGACAATTTACTCTCACAGTGCCCCTAGGAGTATAAATGGGTACCAGGGAACTGTTAGGCCGGGCAACCTGACAAAATGCTGACAGGGTACGTAACCTGTGATGGACATCCAGGGGGGTACAATAGCAATATATATACAATCATGTACCTAGTCGCTTCATGATAAGGAAAACTAGGATAAGTTCTGGCAGTAACAATAATAATGGGCCACTATGGTCACGAAGACTATCTTTTTTATAACAGGAATGCAAGTGCACTGGACCTGAGTTCTACACAGATGATGGGAAATCTATACCCTGCCAACTCTCACACATTATGTGTGAGTCATGCTTACAGGTCCAAAATTTCTATCTCATGCGTACGGCCAAATATCTCACGCCCAAAAATCGAGCTTAGTGTGACACGGCACTGGTTTTACTTTGGATGTCTGATTTCTACGATTTATTTCTCCATTAAAATGATATATATGCTCATCTAATTCATTTGCTTTCATTTGTCTGTTTTTCCGTTCTTTGAACCAAATAAATAAATTTGAAGAAATAAATAAACCATATAATAGCGTAAAAGAAAAAGAAAAAGAAGGAGATGCTTCCACGCGGTCACCCATCCAAATTCTGACCCCGACGAACAGGGCTTAACTTTTGTGATTGGAGGGGTTAAAGAGAGAGCGCAGATGCGAATAGCGAATACAAAATAGTTTCACATTTTTTGAATTTTAAGGTAAATTGTATACATTCCATGTAAAATTACTGTGAAGTAGTAATTTGCACTACAGATCTTCACCGAATGAGTTAAATGCAGGCACCTTGTTCTAGATAAAGCTACCACAAGGAGAGCATTGGGTTGTCCGAACAAAATATATATTGAATGAATTTGTAAGACGTGATGCACAACTCATTTCTTTTTTCTGTTTAAGTTAGTGGTGTAATATTAAAGTTTGAAAAATTAATGTGAATTTTATCGCAAATTTATGATTTGAAATAAGCCCCCCCCCCCCCCCCCCCACCCCTTCATTTTCCAGGCCTGAAATTAAAAATTAAATAAGCCACCATGGAGCTTTTACGGTATTTAAAAATTACCCCCCCCCCCCCCCCCCTCCCCCGTTCAATTACATTTGGAAAAATATGGTATGATCAGAGGTTTCTTGGTTTCCTGTAAGTTCCAATATTTTCTTTTTATTACAAGTCACAGTCTTTTTATTTTGTTGAAATGTAGACTCCCTAATCCGGCAAAATTGGCCCAGTTAGACAACAGTGATCCCTCTACAATAAGTCATTTGGAAATTTGATGTACAAGAGGCACTCTTTAAATGTTGTTTCTGAAGAGTTTGTTCTCGATAGTCTCATGACTTCTCCTTTAATAAAACCTCTTCTTATGCTTGGTGGTTGGCACAAGGTAAATTCATGCATACTGAAAGGTTTCAGTCGAGTCGGTCTATAGTGATTCACAGATTGCTGTTGTCTTGGATGGATCTACCGTAAATCCTCGAATAAGCACCTCCCCTTGAATAAGCGCCCCTATAGAATCATAATATAAACCCACCCCTCTCCTTAAATGCAGTCAAAACGAATGTATGAAGTAAGAGAAGGCAGAATTACTACTAACAGATTTCTTATCAAAAATAAAATTTTATAAAAATACAACTTGTTCAATTATGGAATAACCTGAAATTTGAAATAAGTGCCCCAGGCGCTTATTCAAGGATTTACAGTATCCCCTTTGAATATCTCTGTGTCCAGGAAAAGTATTTCTTTCTCTGAAATTTTGGCTGTGAAATTGTGCAGCAACTTAGACTAAAAACAAGAATTTTCAAAAAAAATATATAACTGGGCAATTTAAATATCGGCTTTCTTGCTTAAAATCCTGCTTGAAAACCTGCTTGAAATCCTGTTTGAAATCTATTAGAGAAATAGTCATGCCAGTCACGCTAAAGTCTGATGTTGGCATGATTCGGCAACGACCGGAAACTGGCGATTTCCCACTGTGATCCAATAACGCGCAAAGGTCGAACTGTTTCTGTTCTTCTCATGGATATTTATATCGACAAGCCAAATAAACCTCTGTTTAAAGTGTACATCCAGCAAGAATACTTCAGAGATGTAAACTCACATACACGTCTTTGAAATGGAAACTCTACTTCCTTGGTTAGGGCTCTTACCTTTGGAAATGTTACAAATACATACGTTTTTTAAAGTATTTCTTGTCTGGTTGATCAGGGTTGATTGTAGCATATATTGTCAACTTTATCTATTTATGGTTTAATTTAAACACATCATTCAAATTTAACCCCCCTGGTTTCTTCAAGTAGATTAAAAATTATACCTCCCAAACACGTGCAAATTCCAGATCCCCCGGCCCTCCTCTAAAACCGCCGCATCCCCCCGACCCTCACCCTCTGGGACATAATGACGGTCAGTCACTAAATATAACACTTTTAAAAGCACATTCATCACTTTTGAAGGGTGAGGCCTGCCTGCTGTCTTTTGGCCGATTCCAAACATCAGACAGAAATCTTCAGAACATCTTCGTAAGACTTTGGAAATATTTCTACTTCTATGAGAGCCGGGGAGGGGAGGGTACTCCCAAAAGAATTGGGTGGGTGTGTGCCGCTGGGTTATAAAAACCCTTACCCTTTACTACCAGACCACAAAAATGCTAATTTTGCGACCCTGTTCCACACTAAATGTTAAAAAAAGATACCCTGTTCCAGATGATTTTTAACAATTTTTTCTAACCCAAAAGGCTAAACTACAATCGTGGTCAAAACTAGTTGAGACAAATGAATATCACACACTTTTCACAAGTCACTTAACCAATGAGCGGGTAGAAATATTTTTATCCCCCTCTCCCCTGCTCAATGTTGTTTCATGGGGCTGCCAATTCATCCTGCTTCGATTTAACATCGTTTTCACAACGCGACAACATTGAAATGGGGGACGGGGGTAGAACAAATAGGCTGTAGTACTCAAATTGTTTGTCTCAACAGTTTTGACCACGATTGTAGTAAGCAGCACTGTGAACTTGTAGTTGTAAAGCTTCTTTCCTACGCGTTTCGTTTCGTCTGACTAACATAATCCTATTCCAGAGTATCAATTAGCGATCTTTGTGTCAACTTCTGGGAAACTGATACCCTGTTCCAGACCACAATGCTTAAAAACCATACCCTGTCCAGCGGCACGTACCTATATAGCGTTATAAGGGAGTACCCCCCCCCCCCCCCCCCCCCCCCCGCAAGGGTTATAAAGGAAGTCGTGAAAACTCCCAGGATATAACTTTATTATAATCTCACGCATTTGATTGTGGCTGCAGATATAGATCGGTATAGAAATCACTTTAAAGCCAGGGAGAAAATGATCGGTTCAAAGCTTTGATAATAAATTGGAGGAGTATTGGGGGGAGGGGGGGGGGAGGGGGGTGCAATTTAAACAATTTTCCCCAAAATCATACGTTTACTACGATGCTTACCTGAAATCGGAAGTAATGCGCGACAAATCACATCGTGACTTTGAATTCCACTGCTTGGAACCTGCACAAAACACAAGAACGCTCAGAAATACCAACACTGTAACAGGGCTAGTTTCGGTTCACAACTGATCGATGCATCGAATTCGATGCGGAAGTGATTTTACAGCAGTTAACTGATCAATGATTGATTCCTGTCGATAGAAAGAAACAAATTATTGTTTCTCCACTAACCTTGCTGCAAAATAACTTGATTTTTCAGAATTTCGTCAAAAGGAAAGCTAAAAACTCTGAAACTACAGCACTCTCGTCGAAGAAAGGAATCTGGGAATCTGGGAGAGTCCCCTATCCCAGAATCCCCAGCGCATACATTCCCAGACTAGAGCCCACTTTGAGCCCACTGAGTTTCCGACGGGGACTTGGCACGAGAAACACTGGAAAGTACATTCCGGGCTCCTGATTACCGTTGAAATGTAACCGAAATAAATTGATTGAAAGGCTCCCAAAATTTGAATTGTAAATACATATGATGAGTAATGGTTGACCAGTAAAAATAACATGCAAAATATACTGCAGTCTTCTTTGACGATTTGTGGAATGTTAGGGCCTGTTTACATGGAGGGAGGGTGACCCGGGTACCAGGGTCATCCTCCCAGCCTAGCTACCCTGGGAGGACCAACTTGTCATACATTTCTTTACAAAGCACACTGAAGTGTTTGCATGATAGACAGAGTCGCCCGTCTACCCGGGTCACCCTGTCTGCTTGCCAGGGCCACCCTCCAAGGCGGGCTATCTTTTCTGCATGTAAACGGTCACCCCAGGGTCACCCTCCTAGGCGGGATATTTTTTCTGCATGTAAACGGTCACCCCAGGGTCACCCTCCTAGGCTGTTGACTTGAAAACGCGCGAAAATGGCGGAACAAGCGATAAAAACAGCAAACTCGCCGCTATAGCCTTTCTTCTTGCTGTCATGTTTGTTATGTAGTGCTTAATAAATCGTGCCGTTGCAATAAAAAAAGTCCGCCAAAATTTGAGCCCGCCAAAACAAGAGCCCGCCAAAAAAGATAGCTCGCCTATATCATAGCCCGCCCATGTAAAGGCGGGCTATGTTTTAGCCCGGCTGGGAGGGTGACCCTGGTACCCGGGTCACCCTCCCTCCATGTAAACAGGCGTGATCCAAAGTGTACTTGTATAGCGTACAGTTTCTGGCAGTGGCCAGGATTTACAGCCGGTAACTTATTCATTTATTTCTTTTAACCTATATAAAGGGATACTTTTCCATTGGGTGTTCCTTTAATGGAGGTTCTACTATATTTCTTAGGGGTGAAAATGCCGAATTCGAGCCACACCCACAAAAATAAATGTTGGCACCTTTTAGGGCCTTTTAACGGTTCCTGTCAAAATTTAAATTTCCGACGACCACCCACGTGACCACGTCACTTTTGTATCATCGTTTATATAGGAGATGTCCAAAGGCTCCGCACATTTTAAAATAGGGTTTTAATCAAGTCTTGCTCTCCGGCAAGCGGTTTTTTTCAAACAAAATTCCATTCGTTCTCATAGAAAAGTAACTAGAAAAGACGAGTCAGTGTACTTTGTCTCTATTTTATTAGCCTTGCGCCTAATTTATACGTCACATGAGGGCGCAGTCGCATCGAATATAATTCAAGCCGCAGGTTGCAGAAACCTCGCTGGTATATTACTTGATTCGACTACGTTACCGGTAAAATACGCGCCATGGAAGCAACGTGTTCTACTTTGCTATTATTTTATTTTGCGTGGGGGGTGGGGGGTGGGGGGGGGGGGGGGGGGGGCATTGCGCTGATTTAAAGCGATTTCAGCGAGTTTTCTGGGCCGGTCTTGAATTACATTCGACGCAACTAAACAACATATACGCCTGTGTTGTCTCTCGTAGAAAACCGTTCAAAGCCACGAGCTTTAAAAACGAGATTAACCGTTTGATGAATCATACGATTCCTCTATGATAAATATCAAGTTTGAATAAGCCTTACTTTCTAGTATAGCCTTAGTAAACAAATAGACCAGTTTTCGACCATTTTGAAATTAGTCTAGTTCCGCTGGGAGATTTACAGATGGAAAGAAAACTTTAAAGGATGGTTTTCACAACGACGAAAGCACAAACTGAAAGCACACTTGATCTCTTTAATACTTCACCAAGAAAACGGGATCAACGCAAGCATTAGCACAAGCATACATCGAAAATTAATTATTTTTCTTCCGCTATGAAGAAGAAAGAATGTTATTACGAAAGTAGATCATCGCAGTGAAAGACTTTACAACTAAAGCAGTTGAAAAGATACTGAACATGAAAAACAAATTCAGGCTTGAACGGGATTCGAACCCAGGACCTTGCGATGCCGGTGCAATGCTCTTACCAACTGAGCTATCAAGTCCGGCTGAGTGCTGGTCATTTTGTGAGTTCGTATTATACCCGTAGAATAAGATGAAGAATAAATGAATGAGAATATATGATTTTTCATATATATATATATATATTCTAATTATATTCACAAGAAAGAATGTTTTAGGTGCTTGTGTTTCTTATGTTATATGCTTCTTATCTACGTACGCTTTATATATGCCTTATCCTGAATTCCTGTCGTTTTCACGTCGCTGGTGAAGTTGTAGGCATCAATGTGACTGCACACTTCCCATCATGCACATCTACAGCCTTTAAATTCGATCAGTATACCTGATCATGAGTATACAGTCAACTCTCTCAAAGCGGACACCACTGTAAGGCGGACACCTCTCTACGGCGGACGTGGTTGGCTGGTCCCGACCGAACCAAGTTTCTCTTATTTTTCTGTAACGAAACTCTCTATAAGGCGGACACCTCTTTAAGGGCGGACAGCTAGAGCTGGTCCCGAGGGTGTCCGCCTTAGAGAGAGTTGACTGTAGTAGGGTGTTTTTCGAGGTATCTTTATAAGCTAGTTTATAGTTAAAATGCTGTCAATATTTCAGAAATCTAATTTTAAGAAGAATATATTTACAACAAAAACAAACAACTCCATCGTTCGCTTCCTTTTTAAAATTGTGAACTTGTCTATATAAAAAATTAGCATTATTCTTCTATCATTATCTTCCTTTATAGTATATATATACTTCTTGGTTCTTTTTTACGTCTTCTCTACACGTAAAAATAACAGAATCTTGGTACAGTTTAATACAATAAATAAATATTTTATGCTTATTTTTTTCTATACCCATGCATACAAACAACAACCGATTAAATATATAGCACATATCCGATTTCAGTGCCTCACTTCACCCAGGAGTTATAAATGGGTACCTTCAAACTGTAGGGCAGCCTGCGATGGACTAGTGTCCCTTCATGCTGTAAAACCGGTGGCGTTAATTCCGTTTCTCCGCCGGAGGGAGGGGACTGTTAGAAAGGCAACTTCGCACTATCCGTTCGGAACCGCTCGTTTTACATATCGTTTAAAGTAAAAAACAGGCTCGGTATCTATTATATAACTGCATGCATGTTTTCTTTTTTCGTATAAATTATAACAGAAAATATTACTTTCATATATATATTAAACAAATCGTGATAATGCACATAAATCGTGATTGAACCAAGTGGGCAAGCCACGAAACCGAGTTGGGGGTTGAAGTAGAATACTTTACCATGACTATATTCATTATTCCTAGCCTTTTTTCACGAGTTTCGAGTCGATGTTTATTTGTTATTTTAGTTTTTTTGGGAGAATATTCATTATTCATGGTTATAAAACTGTATTCATCTACGATTATTTTAAGCCAGTATTCAAAAGTTCATTACTTCACTTCCATCCCCAAAACCAAGGACAGTTTTCTGCAAGCTGTTAATCTTTTAAATATATACTTAGTTGCACCGAGAAACCATGTTTTTATGCAAAAATAATAAGTTAAAATACGGCTGTCGTGAAATATTCTTAATAACCTCTAACAGGAAAACTACAATTCCTCATCAAAAGTCTTTGGGAAATTAACGTCCATAGAAAGGTACAAAAAGTTGACTATTACTGGAGAGGCGTGAAGACAGAAAATTATTAAGTGTCCCAAGACTTTTGTCTTGCATTGTAGATTCCAGTCCAGTTTTCGATTAACTGTGGGGGGCAATACAAGGTCGTCGAAACATAACAATGTACTAACGACCTCATCCTAGGATGATCAGATCTAAGAGCGGTCTTAGCCATCCCTTCGTCTTGCTTGTTCTGTATAGTTCTGTGGCAAATATAGAATAAAAAAATTAACTAAACAAGTAGTTGACACAGCATTAACTGGGTGCAGAATAATACTCAGATAAATAGAGTTAATAAGGTAAATTATCATTATCTATTATGTTCTCCTTATGATATCAGCATCATGTGGACTAATACTTCCTATAAGCCCACACAAAGAAATAAAACCAACCAGCCATAACTAAAAAAACGGTTTCGGCACGAGGCATTATTTAGGACTCTGATACTTTGTAGCAAGCCATAAGGTTTTCGGCTACAGTTTCGACTGGTACCGTTTTGTGGACTGATGACGAAATTGTAAGCACAGTCCTGGCGTGTTTTTTATATATTATACTTATTGTAAGTTTTTTTTTAGCTTTTTTAACTTTTTGTACACACATTGTAATAAAAGCACAGTGAATCTAACCTATTGCTTTTCCGCCTGTCTTTGATTTGAGGCGACCACACCCTGACGAGCTTGAATCTGAAGCCTGTTAAACAAATGGCGATAAGATGTTGTGGAAGACAGACTGCCAAGCAGCAGGGTCGCTCCTCAATATCCATCACACTCAGCAGATCGCCCGACTTGACGTTTGAACAAACGAATACCATTGATCCCTCTGTTGTAAACAAGACACTCCTCGTCACTGACAAACTGCAGTCAACCACGTTTTTGCTGTTAGCAAGAGTGTGGTGTGTGTCTCCTGATAGTGCATCGAAGATGTGTACGCCTGGGCCGTCAACGAGAGCTTTCCCCAAACGACTACAAAACTCTTCCATAGGAGAGAAGATGCAATGTGGCAGATCTGTGTCACCTTCACACCATGGCTGAGACAAATCTCTTTCCCAGATCAGCGATGTGGTATTCGACAACTTCAATGTCCCTTCTACGCCTCCGTCCTTGAAGTTAGATCGAAAGTGATACTTTTGGCCAACAGTTATCAACTGGAATTTACTGTTACATGCAACAACATGGCTTTGCTCAAACGGTTGGATTGTGGATACAATTTCTCCGCCAGTAGTAGCTAAGATGCTTACGTTCACCTCGCCTTCCTATGCACGCTATTAGTTCGTCGGATATAGGGATCATCTTTGTTATTCCATTCAAACGCGCTCCAACGTCTGACACAACTAGACAAGTTAGAATTCCACAGCTCAGGTGGTTTGTTTTGTGCCATCAAAACAATGCCATCTCGGGCAGGTACAAGGGAGATCAACGGAAGCTGTAGTCGTCCTTGAACCTTACCATTTGAGGACGTCCCAGGCGGTTACTGTCGCTTGACTAGTCTCATCATTACTGACTACGTATACAGTCTCGCCATTGATAGAAAATGCGATGTCTTGCACGATGGTTTCTGAATTTTCTCTACTCTCTTTCAGTTTCCGAAGATTTACCAGACTTAGGTAATTGAGATCAGGGACTACTCATCAATGCAGTTTCTTCGTTTAACACAGAGATGAATCCTGCTTCCCAGAATGGAACGACACTGGACAGCTTTTCGCTTGAGATGTCAATCGGGTCCCCTAACAGAAATCCACCGTTGGTCCGATGTTCAAATTCCCAGGGACAAGAGTCATTGGAAATGTCACGGTCCTGATCAATTGCTTCAAAAGTAACGGTCGTTGAGATGCTAGGAGAATCCTCCAAGCTGATATTAAAACGAAAAGGTGTTTTGAAACTTCCGTCAGATGAAGACATGCAAGAACTTGATTGTCAGGTGAGAAGTTCATCAACGCACAGGCTACTGGCATAGCCGTTTCTCCCAGGCTTCGAAAACCAGAGGCTACCTCAAACAAACAAATTGAACGTGGATGGGAAATCGCAGGAGCGTTGCATCACGAGAGCACGCAAAAGACAGAACAGTTTCATTTCTTGTGATACGGGTGATCTCTTTACAGTTGCCAAGCTCCACATAATTACACATTGCGTCTCATCAAGACAATCGGTTAGCATCCTGGTGTTGTCACCAGAAAACTGGCAAACAGTGAAATTGCAATCACTTGAGGGAAAAAGCCTTTTCTGGTCTCCACAATGGTATAAACAAGGTCGAGGACTTCCTGGCAACACAAAGTCTCCGTTAGGATGAAAAAACGACAGCATGGTAACATGACAGGGGATCCAGATTGTTCGATTTGAGATGACCAAGGTATTTTATACGCACTTCCAAATGGAACACCACAGTAATCTTTTCTGAAAATGACAGGGCGTACCCACTCTAGCTTGCTAGTCTGGAGTGGACCACAGTTGTATCGTTCCATCGTGACATTCACAGACCATGTAGTCTAACTGCGATGAAACATCGAAGCAGGCTACTGTATCTGAACAGTGAAGCTCGACTGAGGTAACGCTCTGTGGGCCTCGTCATCCAAGCATTCCATGTACGGAATTTCAGAATACCTGGTGTCCAACGCGTTTGATGCTTCAGGAGACAGCTCTGGTCCTCCTTCATTCAGTGCAAGTTGGAAGAAGACGCCAGGAAGACTTCGCAGTGTATTACGGTGCTTCCGTAACAAGAACAACAATGTACTTAGGGCTCTATGAAGTTCTCCAGACAGCGCTTTTGACATCTCATGCATCTGAACGTTAAGGATATCTTCGGAAGCTACTGTGTTATACGTGTTGTTAACACAAAGCTTTGCATACACCAGTTCCATGTCTATCACATACTTCTTTACTGTCTCCTCGATGCTATAAGGCCTTGAATCTTCGTCTAACTCTAGCATGTGCTGAACACCATGTTGAAGAGCATACTTCTTAGTGTCATTGAACTGTTTCCCTTGAACTCCGTTTCGTTTCACATCATCAAGTACATCGGCACAAAGGCGTGCAAGGATGCAGTGGCCTTCTTTTTCATCAACACTAAAGTCATGCTCTCCATAACACGATTTGTCAGTCAGCCAATCTTTAACGGACTTGTGAATAATGTGCAGACGGCCATCGCGAATTGGGAGAAGAGCGGAAACACAGCTGATAGCTTTATTTGCTTTTCTCTGATCAGGCTTCGACTTGGTACAAAGTCCTAAGACCTTGGAAATGAAAGCAAGTGGCAATGGTTCCCTCGAAGCGGTGACAGCACAAAGAAAGCTCAGGAATTTTCCTCTTTAATGCAGAATTCTTTGTAAAGTTCCGCCTCTAGTCGTTTAAAATAAGAAGAGTAAACGGACGAGATGCCTAACGGTAAGCTACCATCCAACTCTCCTTTATCTAGAAGAGATACATTCTTCTGGATAAATTCAACAAGGAAGTAAGCGTACAGCATGAGTCCTTCAGACCTTTCTATACGATCTTCAAGAGTGCGTCTGTATCATCTCGATTCACCACATATTGCAGCTGTTTTTTGAAGAATATCTCGATGTCTTCCAAATTCTTGTCGGCATGTGATTCCAGCTGAATCGGCTGCAGACATTTTAGACCTTCTGCAATGTTCCTCTCTGGTCGCGTGGTCACGAGAAATCGAATCCACGGTGGAAGCTTTCCAAAATGATTGGCGATCACATCGAGCAGCTCATTGCGCCCTTGGTATTCACTTTCATCTAAGCCGTCTATCACAATCAGCGTGTTTCTACCAGGATCAGCCACACTCCCCAGAGGTTCTTTGAAAAGCAATGCAAACAGCTCTTCTACTCCAAGGCTACCTAGTTCTGCACCCAAATTCCGCGACAGCTGTTCCACAAGAACATTCTTGTACTCTGGCAGGGCATGACACAAGTGACAGGCCAAAGACTGAAGCATCAGCTGAGGATTTCGGTAACGTACGTTATTATGCTGACAAAAGTGGCTCCCTGACAGTCGACCAGCTTCTTGCATTCTCTTGCAGATGACGGCAGAGATAACGGACTTTCCCATGCCTGCATTTCCACTCACCACCATCACGCGGTTTTGGCAGTTTCTGTCATCTAGCCAATCCTCAACTTCTTTGAAGATCCACTCACGGGTGTTAACTTGAAATCTTCCTGCGTGGAACTCGATGTCTCCTTTAAACTCAGACTTTGCCAGGTTTTTTGAGGATTTCATCTGGACTGTCCTCTTTTCCTGTTCCATTCAGGTTTTTGAGGATTTCATCTGGACTGTCCTCTGTTTCCTGTTCCATTCAGGTTTTTGAGGATTTCATCTGGACTGTCCTCTTTTCCTGTTCCATTCAGGTTTTTGTTATCTGTCCTCTTGAGCAACTGACGAACGTCCCTTACTACTTCTAGTGTTTTGCTCTGAGCTTGAGATACCTCCTTCAGTTTCGACTTCATATCCTCTTCACTATCGGCCCACTCAAACAGAACGTTCAAGTATTCCTCTTCTCCGCAGGACTCCGCTTTCAATCTATCTATTTCCGCCTGATCCAGCCCAAGAGCAACAAGAACAGCACTGATCTCTTTCCAAAGAGCAGTGAACGTTGCTGGCGTCAAGACCTGTTGTTGTCACATGACCGTGTAGCTCATTGCGAAAACACTTAACACGAGCAAGGTTTGCCTCAAGGGAGGTATCACCCGGAGGTGGCTTTGTGTGCCATCCCAAGGGTGGAGGGGCCAATCCACAAATGTTGGTCAGCAGAAGAAAAAGCAACGTGATATCAAATGTGTTGGAGTCAGGTGCATCTCCTCCAGGTGGGAACAATTGGTCCCATTGACTCTTATACAAAACCTTTTTCTTTAAGAGGCCGTTAAGGATTAAATAGTTTGAATTGAGAACAGCCATCAGATTTCCAGGAGAATGATAGCTATTGAACACTGTCCTCAGGACCTTAGTTCCTCCGTCTATAAGAAGCCTGCTCAACTTTGCTCCGTTTGTCTTCTCAACTGAGCTGTAAAGGGCCGGTCGTTCCATTTGAGAAAATATGCGCTGACGTAATGCTCCACTACAGCATTAACTAACCCAACCTAGCGAGGGAAAGATACGGTTTGTCTTGGTAATAAGCTAACATTTACGACCATTTGCGTTTTCCTAGCCTGTGCGCAGAAGCGGCAGGTATATATATGTTGCAGGTTGCAAGTTTCCCAGGTCAACTGCTAACCCTAACCCTAACCCTAACCCTAACCCCAACACCCCGCCCCAGAGAGCTTGCTATACGCAGGCTACAACAATTAGATTAACCTAATAAGACTAACCTCAATTAGACTAAGCTAATTAGGCCAACCATTCTTTGCCTAAAAATAGTCTCAACCTGCAAACCGTGCAACCTGTAAAATATACCAGCCCGAGTCCTGGCGTGAGTATCCATACCCCTCCCCTTGAAAAGCCTGATGCTCAGGCTAACCAGCCCGTGTAGACGTGTCCTATTTCCTTCCTACGTTTTCCGAGGAAATGTGGTGGAAGTGATATAACCTTTGAACTGGAAGAACAACAGCTAAGCTTGGAAAACAAATCTTTACTGGTCCTAAATAAATAAATAAACTAAATAAACTAAATAATTTAATTAAAAAATAAATTAATAGTCATTTTTAAAATAATTTAATAATTTTATTAGAAATATACATAAAATAATCATAACTAATTAAAATTACAAATAAATAATTCAAGCAAGTCACACTACATGGTTATTGGACTCCTCAGGGTTCGAGTTTGTGCCCCAGGGGGGAGGGGGGGAGGAGGGGATGGAAGAGGGTACTCCCTAAAATGTTTGAAAGGGGCTTCAAATTCCTCCAGTGTTAATTGGGAAAAATAACAAACTAATATTTATTATTAGTTTCTTCCATTAACCCAATGCTATATCCCATTTCAGACCAAACTCTATACGTCCTGGATTTCGACTGACCATTTAACGGCTCAAAAACCGTACCCTTTGGGGCCACACATACCTATATACAGCTTTACTCTCATAGTTCTTCTCTCCATCCTGGAGTATATAAATGAGTACTGGCCAGCTAGTGAATTGATGGGAACCATGAAGCAGATGTTTCTTTTGTATCCCTCCCTTCCCCCTTTTTCCTCTAAGTACCACAGTTAGCTACTTTATGAGTCATACCAACAATCTCGATCTTGTTGATCTTACCCCAAGGAAGGTCATTGGAAATTCTGAGGGAGGGGGGTCTCAAAAGCCAAAATTTTGAAAGCAAAGTATGAAGCTAAACTGGAATTTCCAGGGGGGTGGGGGATTCAAACCAAAAATAAATGGGACTATGGATATATTCTGAAACCACACAATTGCTTGCCACGAAACTACTAAGGCTAAATTACATGTAATTTGTGATATCCTGGATACAGGTTAATGATCACACTGGGAAAATGGCTCAATGGATACATTTACACTGAGTCCAGTGGAGAAGAGGCCCAAGAAGACACAAAATACGAAAAATATTTTGCCACCCCCTCCTTATTGGAGACACTTAAACCAAACTTCTCTCTCTTTCTACCACCCTCCCCCCCCCCCCCCTCCTCCCCCACCACCACCCCCCCCCCCCTCCCCCACCACCACCACCCCCCTACCGGCAACTTCCCTATAAAAGTGACAGGGGTGATATTTGTACCCTTTTAGGGGTTAAATTCATGGTTTGGTACCACTTAGGGTATTAATTAAAAATCTAAATGACCTCGATAAGAAACTAGTTTTTGTTGAAGAATTGGTACATCTTAGGCGTGAAAATGAATTCAAGCCACACCCACAAAGCAAGATTCTAGGTACCTTTTAGGGGTTCCTTTCAAAATTTCAGACAATCACCCCCGTCACTTTTATATGGATGCTCCCCCCCCCCCCCCCCCCACCCCCCTTCCCGGGAGTAAAGTGCGCATGCCCATGAACAATCAACCCGGGCCACTCGATCTTCGATCTAGAGTCCAGCACACTAACCATTAGGTCACTGCGCTTCCCACAATACACCTGGTATCTAGTTTTAATACCTTTTATCTGCTGTGAAGTTTCAATTGGCCATCAAGTGAAAGTGAGTGACATCACAGTTGTGCTAATCCCAATACACCGTCATTCCTATAATTCAAACATTAAGAGTAGAAAAAAATATTTATTAACAACCAATGCACCTAGTTGCATTATAAGATGATAGATAATAATATAATAGATAATAACCAGATATACTTTTTCAGTAGCAAAACCAAATTATAGGGATTTAACCAACAAAATAAAATTAAAAAATAACAAGAACAAGAACTTGAATTAGTTGAATCACCTTATGAACCGTGGTCACGCAAACGCAGACCGGAAGTGAAGTAAACATAATGATGACGATTGAAAGACCTTGAAAAATCATTTTGAAAAAGTTCGTCACTTACGTTATTCTACAATACACTCACTTTTGCCAGCTATGTCCAGTTTCCGAGTGCAAGCCGTAATAAAAATTATATCGTAGTGGAAATACTGTATACTCCAATTAATATGCAAATTTGTGATTGTGATGTGTATAAAAGTCAATCCTCCCCGATCTCGACGTATAGCTGCCAAATGGCATTACTAAACTGTGACACAAGGCTATCAAACCAAGCGTATAAAGAATTAGCTTGTTCAGCTTCTGTAAATCACAACTTGAAACTATCAAAGGCGATTTTGAGGGCTCACTAGACTTTGTGTCAGTTTTCCATTACTGAGCTATTATAAAGTTTTATGGCACTCGTTCTACGTAACGAGGTATATAACTCGGTTTTCCTTTAACTTTTCTACTTGTTAATTGTCCCAGTAATTGTCGATTGATGGAATGGTTAAGCTTACCTTCTGTAAACCTGCCTTTCATCCTCCAAATCTTCATCATGTTTACGGAAGCAAAACGGAAGCGGAAGTATGATCTTTCAGTTTCATTTCTAATACGGTATACGGAGAGGCTCTGGGCACGAGCATAGATTACCAGCCGCTGTTCGGGAAAATGAGCCCACGCTCATCCCGCGGAAATCGAGCCTAGGTCGTGACCAGAATGGCCCCGACTAGAATGACTACACCAAAATCAAATCAGGCGTTACCCTAACCCACAAAAGAAACTAACCATTCTCAGGCTACCCGGGGTCCGGGGATGCTATGGTAGGCTTACTGAGCTGGGGTGCTATAGTAGTCTTACCAGGCTGCTATATTAGGCCGATCTGATTTTGGTGTATCCATTCTAGTCATAACCTATACTATAGCGATAACCTATATTACTATACTAGCGATGCTTACAATTGCACAGAATTGTGAAAAAGCGTTATACCGTAAAAGCTCTGTTTAGCCCCCCTTTCTATTAAGCCCCCTTCTCTAATAAGCCTCCCCCTTTGGAAGTCAGATTTTGTAATAAGCACCCCCCCCTCCCCCTCTCTATTAACCACCCCACCCCCCTTTCCGTCAGGTTGATGTAAATGGATGGGCCTGACTTTTCAGCAATATTTACTTCGTCAGTGAAACGTACTTTAATTTGCAGAACTATCGTTGAGTTATAGTTTAGGGTATAAATGACATTCCATTTGTAATACGGTGATACGTACATAACCCATTTCTTGTTCTGTTTTAGTTAGTGGTTAGCCTGTTCCAGGCGTTCGGATAGATAGATCGCCCCCTCTCCCCAATCCCCACGCCTATTATTCACTCACCACTCTTCGCGCATCGCGCGTCTTTTCGCGTTGGCTCCCCGACTATCCGAACGCCTGGAACAGGCTAGTTAGTGGTGTAATAGCCAAGTTTGCCGGAAAAATTAATGTGAATTTTCTCGCAAATTTATGATTTGAAAATAAGCCCCCCTCTCTAAATTATGTAGATTGAAATTTTTGTATCCTGAAGGGCGCCGCGCGTGGGAGCGCGGAGCGTGAGTTACCATCGCGCGAAAAAAACCGTCGCTACGCTTTGATCAGTTACGTCCGCGCGAGAATCGATCGCTCTACGTGCTCGTCACGCGCGCTCTTTCCTTGCACCACAAAACATGACAGAAACCGTCTGGATACAACAGACCCCACTTACGCATTACAGTCAGTAAATAAAGAAAACTACATGGCCTGCAGCCAAATCGCCTCAAAGTCGCAAGAGGGGGAGAGAAAAGGACAATAATTTATGATACATACACAGAAGGTGCTTGAAAAATGTAAATTGTTCTAAATCTTACTTGAATGAAATATAGTTTAGTGATAACTAGTTATTGACAAATTTGTCATGTCACACGAGAACAGTGCTAATGCAGTTAACACCACTTGGATATAGATTACAGGAAAGAAACGCTTCACATCTAGCCTGAAATCAGGCTCCGCAGGCTACTTCACATCACACTCGTAAAGAAATTAGTTGGATCAACATAATCCAGAAACGTTAAATGTTGTTAGTAAGTCCTCGTCGACAGATCTGTAGATGACCCGAGTCGAATCGTGAAAACTTGTAAACAATATAAAACCCACGGCCCAGTCTGCACCTCGGAGCGAACAATCAATCATGACACATTTTCTTCGCGTATTTTCCGCAATGGGGTCCTACGTTGAAAGTAACTGTCCTCCAAATCGTTCGCGTTTTTCTTCTCAAAATGTCTCCTTTTGTTGTGGGTTTCCTCGTTAAATAACGCTGGTTTCCGGCTTGCTGTGAGACCGTCGTTTCGCTGCCTGTCCCATAGCCGGCGCTCCAGTGAAACAAGCCTTGAATCGAATCGGTATAAAAAGTAACACATGAACCCTATCGTGCACAGGGCAACCAACAAGTTGAAGATAAAACCGTAGCAAAGAGAACTTGGGTAGGTTTTCCTTGTACATCGCAACAGCGCGGGCGAGAGGACTGAATTCACGGCATCAAGCATTCCTTCATGAAGTTCATCCGTGATGTCAAGGTTTATTATGCATAAGTAGCCTTTGTGTAATTGATAGGGCGATAGACGGATTATGTTTTCAGCTAAAAACATGCTGTGCGGGTGAAAATAAATATTTTTGTCTCTTGGAATGTGTGTACATAATCAAGTTTAGCTGAATGTTTCATTATCCGTCGTTGTTTAGGTTTATACTGAGGTTTATATTGAATGTTATTGCCAGAAAACTAGATAAAATTAAAAATAAATAAATAAATGTATGACAGCGATCAAAATCGTTGATATTGATCTTTCATATCTGTTCTTTCGTTTTCTTTTGAGTTCAGATGTCAATTACATTAATCTTTTTTAGACTGAATAAATACAGCGGGGCTTTTGTTAAAACTACTTATATCGCAGCAAGAGTTCTGTATATGTTAACAAAAACATGGCTGCCACCTCTCATGACTCAACCCATTCACGGGAGGAAACTCAAGGCGGAAAGCAATTTAATGGATTGTGGAGTTATATTATTTGGTGAATACCGCTAAGGTAATGAATGTCTAGTGCGTCGTGGTACAGGATGTTTGTCCACTGGCCAGAAATATTACTCGATTTTGTACTGTGCAAACGGACCAAACACGACCTCAGCATTGTTTCTTCTCCCTTGATATGGCGTCATATGGCTTCAAGTTAATGACAGGAGAAATTGTAACTTCAGACAATTTTATTCATTCTTTCAATATCGTAGCAGTAAACATAATGATAAAACCCTCTCAGGGCTACATTAGCAAGTCTTTTAGACACCCACTGAAATCCATGCTTTGGATAAAATGTTAAGGGCTGCCTCTTGAGCGCTTGTTGTCAACAATACTACTCGTTTATACCCTATCTCTCTTGCATGATTCAAAAGTTCATTTAACAGTTTCTTAGCTACCCCGAGTCGACGAAACTCGGGCAAAACAGCCATTTCTCCGAAGTCTCCCGACGGCCTCCCGAGGTTTCCCGAAGCTGTCCTCGTGATCGTCGCCGGGAACAAGAGCGACCATGCCGATTATGTCTCCATTGAGCTCTGCCACCCACATGTGGGAATTCTTTTGACACAAATAGATACTTTCCACATTGTCCAAATCCGTGTGTAGGCAAGTCTGAATGTATCTTGAAAAGCCAATGTGTAATCCAGCAACAAAGCAATTAATATAGCAAACAGGATTAAAAATTAGGGCGGCAAGGACCAAGGAGACCACACAAAATTTAAAAGCGTTACAGGCACCGATAAAGACAATCCACAAAGAACACTTGGCACATGACGTCACGAACAAAGGGACCAGCATTTCTCCCATACTTTGTTCAAAGATGTTGCGAACCACGTGACTGTCACGTGATTGGAATGAGCGAATAATTACGTCAGTGTTTCCGTGTGTTTTGGCTTCCGGTCGACTCGTTTTGAAATGGCCCCTTTGCGGTTTCATGTCTGCATAGAAAAAAAAATAATTTGGGAAAAAATTATGAGTACACTTTTGGTTCAAATGTTGTGTTTACAAATTTGTCACTACATACATCACAGAATTACCTAAATTTGCGTGACTTTAGACATGTGGTAGTCAGAAAAAAACTTTATTTAAGTGTCAGTAGATTTATCACTGCTGTGTCAATATATTTATTGTGGACACTATAATTAACAAACAAATATTGTAAATTGAACATAAGCTGTTAGGCTAACCAGTTGGCTATTTACAAAGCGCAATCAATAATTTTTCTTTCATTACTTTTGCTGTGCAGGAATTTTTTTGGGTATTTGCCCGACCCCAACCCCCCTCCCCTCAAAAATAAAATGATCCATTCATAGGGGGTGGGTAGTTCAGAAGCTTTGACTCACCATGAGGTCCTGATGCAGAAATATTGGCCTTTTTTTATTTGGTTCATATATGTGGACCTATAGACAAAAAAAATGTCAATCACATGCAATGACACAAACCACAAATTAATAATCCCTTCACACTACTCTACCATTTTTTTTTTGAATATCCAGAAGCTATACCCTGGGAGGCTTGGTGACTAGACTCTGATCCCAAGTAAAGGTCTATTACAATCAAACAAGCTGGTACCTGATGAATGTCTGTATATTGATTCTCAATTTGCTGTAAAAAAACGGTATACATGTGTGTATAGGTGAGCACTTTGATTGCATTGTTTTCTATTTTTGTAGCTTGATAAATATTCACCTTTGAAAAATTATACTAAAAAAAATTATTTTGCTGTAGAAAATGTTTTAATATTGGTGAATATTTACCTGGACTTTGTCTTGTTAAATTTTACCAAAATACACTTGCCCTTCAGCAAATAATAATAATTAATATTATTATTGCTGATGTTTTTAGTTTTAACATGATTTATATTGACATGTAAGGGGAAATTAGATGGTAATTCACAGTTAGGACTGCAATGGCATCAGATACCTAGAAACCAAAAGGTTTATAATACAGTGGAACCCGGTTAATACGGACAACAAAGGGACATGAAAAAGTGTCCGTATTATCCGGGAGTCCGTATTAAGCGGGCTGATTAGCCTCCTCCACAGGCAACTCCTGGGTCTCCAGGGTCTGGGGCAATAAGAGTTGCCTGCGGAGGAGAATACAGGCTGATATAAGTCAAGAGAAAATATGTGTCATCGGTGACAAACAAAACTGTCCGTATTAACGAGTGTCCGTAAAGTGGGGGTTCCACTGCCATGTCTATTTAGCTCAGCTTCACCCTGGGTTCCACTCCCAGGTACACAGGGGAGTTTGTCCAGATACCTAGCTATCAAACTCCCTGGCTATGAAGCATGGCAACTATAGCCAAAGCCCACCCCCAGGGACATACAACAGCATGCATACATTTAATTGTACAAAGGCAGTTAGGTTAAAGTAGGGTTAAATTCTGGCTACAAGCCAAGTGGCGTATCACCGTGAGGGGGGGGGGGGGGGGGGGTTGAGGTTGGGGGGGGTTGGGGGGGTCAAACTTTTAGCCAGAAAGGGGCATCTGGGTGTCCAGTGGATGTCCAATCCTGGGAGAAAATTATGAAAAATGCACCTAAGCTTAACAAATTTATGGGGGGACATGCCTCCAGGATGCCCACTTTTTCAAGTTTTGGGGATGTGCCACATGGGTTTTTCGACCTAGATTCATAAACAGGGTATTATATGGGTTTTTGACTCGGTGCTGTCATAGACAGTGTACATGGGTGCCCTTTAGATACCAGGAAATATTTTCCCTGAAATTTTCTGCAGGCCTGGAGCAGCTGCCGTTGCATCCGACAAAAACAATATCAATGGCGACAACAGATCACTGTCAGGAATCAAATGCTCAAAAACATGTCACAAACAGGGTAGGGGAAGTGCAAAATTTTTGTCACAAACAGGGTCAGGGTTTGACAGCCTGGGCGCACACCCTACTCAAACTTGGGTTGAGTTACCCCAGAACATAATCACAAGCCTGGTGACACTATGTCTGTTGGTGATAATTATCAGTCTGGCTATAGGGAGGTACAGTGAACTAATGGTTAAGTGCGTTGGACTCAAGATTGAGCGATCCAGGTTTGAGCATTGGTCAGGGTCACCTGTGTTTGTATTCTTGTGGGCAAGAACCTTTACTCTCACCGATGTCACTGTCTGTTAGGTGCCCCTCTGACCCAGGAGTTATGTCTCAGTCAAGCAAAGCATGATTATCTCTCTCCCCCGCCAAAGCATGTTTACCAGGGCATTTGACTCCAGTTTGGCTCTGCATGCAGTCTTCAGAGGGGAATTTGACACCAATAGAAGCAAGTCCTGTGGGGTATTTCACTTTTGTCAGCAGTCACAAGTTAAAAAGATTTTCTACTCCATATAAAGTCACCCGAACCAGATACTGCCTTCAGGTATTTGATCAGATAAAAGAAGTCAAATGTTCAATACATGGAATGCACCCTGCATGGGAATAAGCTCTGGCAGTATGGGCCACTTTGGTCCAAAGTCCAGACTTTTGTTTATTTTTTTTACCTGACATGCATTTGTTTATTTACACATGGGCTAGTATAAAGTATCATGTGATGTTTAGATAGTTCTCCCAGGGAGGGTCCCCCGGGTATGTGCCGCCCAACGGGGTCGCGATTTTGGGACTCCTGACCTAGAAACGGGGTATCCATATTCAAGACTTCCAAAAACGGGCTATTGAAATTTACTATTTTCTAAATAATTTGGAGACCTACACCCCCCCCCCCCCCCAACAACAACAAAAAAACATGCACGAGTACCCCCCCCCCCCCCCCCCCCTAGTTATCTTGGGTTGTGTTGTCCCAATAATTCTTTTTCTTAGATTTCACAGGAGATTTCAGCAACTAAAATTTAAAATTGACAATTATTTTCTTAGTGCGGCAAATCTAAATAATCTTATTGAGGGTTTTCTCATGGTACAGTATAATTTTTGAGGTCCAAGTGCTGCCAAATGAAATCGAACACGGTATTTCAATATGGCCGCCATTTCTCTACTACGCGAACCAAGGGTGATTAAAACTCCTCTTCTACAAATTTTTGTATGTCCCAACATTTCCATTCAAAATAAAAGTACCTACCTTCAGTATCGAAGCCCAAAAAATTGGCGATTAAGTAATTTTAGCTTCTCCGCGCCCAGCCGCCATCTTGACAAGCGGAGTAGACCCTGGGAACGAGTTGGCAATTCACAACATCTCACGGGCGCATAAACTGGTCAGCTGATTTCCACGTCATATAAGCAAATCATGAAACGAACTCTCGTAACATGATGGCGGCACGGAGAGCAGAGAAGACCCTGGGACACGCTGCGAAATAATCGTGGAGTATTTTGTCACGTGACACGCGATCGAAACTCGTCTTCGCTACACTTGACCAGCGGACGAGGCAGATGATGACCCCTCCCCCCAGGTCCTTTCAATGTTGCACCAAGTAGTGGCCAATGTTCATTGAGACGGGTAGAGTGAAAAAGAGACGATACTGTTGATCGTAACTTCTGTCTAGGAGCGATACTATTTGTATGGAATTTTCGGTCAGAATTTTCCTACAAATGGTACTGGACTTGTCTTCAAAGGAAACGGAACGGGAATGAGCTGTACCATTTGATATTTACCGAATGCCGGGAGCCGGCCCGGGTAAAAAAAAAAACATGGGCAACAAACCACGTGTTTCATCAAGAACAAATGGTACAGTGATATTTCGATCATTTCGGTAAAAACGAGAGAAGAGGAATACCTTTGAAGGTTCCTTTTTTTCCGAAAAATTTCCACTGGATAGGACCGTTCCATTTGATTTCCATTTTGGCAGGTCTCGGAATTTTTTTTCATCCAATTGTTTCCAAAGTGGACAGCATGTAGTCAAGATTATATATACATATTTACATATACTACAGTCGAATCTCCGGTAAGCGGACGCCCTCGGACCAGAAAAAGTGTCCGCTGCTTATGGGAGGTTAAAAATTGAGTGTTTGTATGTCGGGGTACACGACCAAGTGTCGCTTGCGTGAAGTGTCCGCCTACGGGAGGTGGCCATCAGCGTATGTTCGACTGTAATTTATTCAAGAATCGAGAAATTTCCCTCTCGTCGCAGAAAGAGAAGGGAATCTCGCAAAGAAAACTAAACTGTTTTCTATGAAGAAGATACCTTTTTATCGATAATTAACTGGCCGACAATTAATAGAAAGATTAACACGTTCTACGGCAAACGGCAAACGTCAGCTTGCACTCCAATCGTTAAATAAATCTATCAGAAAAATCGAAAATAATTCACACGCTCACGATAAACGCGAAAACTACTCACTTTGACGTACACACGGCAAACGCCAGACAGCAAAAGTGGGATTTTTTGCCGTTTGCGGGAAAAACAAACGTGATGCTTAATCTCTCGATACAGCTGTTTCGAGAAAGGTTGTCGGAAAAAGCGCACGCGACAATCCCGAAAGGTATTGTGGGTAGCTTTAAGTTCACGGTTCGGCTTGACTTTGCATTTCAGGGAAATCTGAGAAAATGGCCACGAGGACGGCCATGGACATATGTTTTTTTTTTTTTTTTTTTTTTGCAACACAAATTATTTTATTGCAAAAAAAAAACACGAATTACAAGGTTGGTACTAACACTAATTACAGAATTGACATTAACAGAAAATTATAAAACTGTGACTAGCTCTAGTTACAAAGTTGTAGATAACGCTAATTGTATAATTATCACTAACCCTAAATACAACACTAATTACAAAATTTCACAAGCACTGGTTGTAAGTTGTAGCTATCGATAATGTAGAGGAGCTTTTATATAGCTATAATTATACATTAGGTAGTAAGCAATGAGCAGCAGGGAAGTGGACATAATGGAATCAGATACTGGATCAGAATTGCTAATGTAGAGGTATCTCAATGTACAGGGTGTTGGGGGCAGCGCTATGATAATAAAGTCGACTAGTTAATATTTAGCATGGGAACTAAAGGATCCCATTCTTCAAATTGGTACCTAATTTATGGGATTCCAATGTGAAATTGGGAGTTAAGGACCATCAAAAAACTTTTTAAGTGCGGCGTTTTATTATTGGTTCTGCCAGCACCATATGTAGTGTCTCGCTAAAAGAAAGCAGAAGTTTTAGTTGTAGTGAAAAAGTGGAGGTGTCCGGCCTCAGGCCCAAAAATATGGCAATATTTTTTGGGTAATTTCTTTGTATTATATTAGCGTGCTCAAGCTTTTCAGTCAGGTTGTCCCAAAAGCTCATGACTTTAGTGCAGTGCCAGAAGAGATGGGTCATATTTTCAGGAAAGTTGTTACAAAAGGAGCATTTTGGTTCTTGTTTTATGCCAATTTTTGTTAAGAAAAACATTTGTAGGTAGGATTCTATGGAGGAATCTATAATGAAAGTTTCTGAGTTTTGTACTTTTAGTGCACCTAGCTGCCAGTCCATAAGCGGTTTTCCAATCAGCAGAATATCTGTCATCAAAGGCAATACTGTTGTTCCATTTCAGTTGACTATTCACAGGTGAAGTGCTTTTGAAAGAGAGAAGTTTCTTATATACTTATCCTGTTCCCTTTATTGCTTTTAACAAAGGTATCAAGAAATTTATCGGACGTGATTGTGTCACCAGGTTCCTTAGGGAATTTTGCATTATAATGGCATCGAAGTGCAGATATAAGGCCGAAATATCTCAAAGGTTGTACTTGTAGATTGTAAGTATTAGTAAATTCTGTTAGAGAGAGGAAATTGCTCGAATTCTTCATTAGCTGAGATACCTTGGAAATTCCATGAAGGAAAAAGTAGTTATAGAATATCGGTTTGTTTTCGATCCTGATTAGCGAGTTGTGCCATATGGATTGCTCAAGGAATTGTTGTTTGGTTATTATTTGATCACTGAAATTGACCTCTGACCAAATTTCTAGAAGTTCTCGTATGAAAGGGTCTTGTACCAAGATTGTCTTTGACGTATCAATTTTGTTTTAGATTGCTAGTGAAAACAAGCTTTCCGCCATATTTTCCAAGTTCAAGTTCAAAAAATTCTTTCCATTTTCCGCAGTTAGAGTCATCAAGGTATTTATTAATCCAAGCAGTTTTAAGCGACTTGTTAAACGAAAATATGTCAATCATTTTTAGACCGCCCTTATTATAGTCGCTTATTATCACGCTTCGCTTAATCTTGTCTCCTTTACTGTTCCAGAGGAAGTTATAGAAAAGATTGTTGATCTCGCTAATAATCTTATGGTTTGAAGCCAATGGTGCTAAGATATATGTTAGTTGAGAAGCGGCTAAGTTTTAATAACTACGATTTTTCCCATTAAAGTTAATCGTCGATATTTCCAACAGTTTAGAACGTTTCTAATTTTATCTAATTTTTCCTCATAATTCATGTTCAATGTGATGTTGGGGTCAGTAGAGAGCCAAACTCCAAGAGCTTTCACTTTGTTTTCTGGCCATTTGAAATTCTTTTCGGGGAAGAGTTTTTCCTTCTTTCCTGCCATTGACCCAATCCATAATGCTTCAGTCTTTTTATTGTTGAGCCTGAGGCCAGACACACTGCCGAACTTTTCGATCACTTCGAGTGTAGTAGATAAGGACACACGAGTGCCGTTGAGGATAAAAGTAGTGTCATCAGCATACTGACTTATTTTAATTTCTGTGTTATTAACAGAGATTCCGGTGATATTATTATTGGACCTGATTGCTTTGGCTAAAATCTCAGCTGATAGTATGAAGAGATATGGTGAAAGAGGGCAGCCCTGCCTGACACCTCTTTGTAATTCGAAGAAGCTGCTCGACCAACCATTGTTAAGTACACAGCTTTCAATATTTTTATAGAGTGTTTGAATCCAATTTGTTAAAAATGGGCCGAAAACAAAGTATTGTAGTGTACGTTGGATAAATTTCCACTCAAGCGAGTCAAAAGCTTTTTCAAAATCTACAAAAAAGCAAAAGGCCTGGAATATTTTTTTCCGAAGCATGATTTATAATATTATCTATCAGCCGTGTATTTTCTCCAATAAATCGTCCTTTTAGGAAGCCGGTCTGATCATTATTGATAAGTTTAGGGATTACCTTTTTTATTCGATTAGCGATAGCTTTCGCAGCTATTTTGTAATCACAATTTAGGAGAGTTAATGGGCGCCAGTTTTTAATGAAATGCGGTTCCGAGTCTTTCTTAGGTATAAGTTTAATGATTCCACGTCTCTGTGTGATTGAAAGCGTTCCTACCTCGTAGGAGTAGTTAAGTGCTCTAATCAAAAGAGGGGATAAGTCTTTCCAGAACATTTTGTAAAATTCAGCGGGAAGGCCGTCAGTTCCAGGAGATTTGTCTGGATCCATGCTTCTTAACGCTTCTAGACATTCTTTTTCTGTTAACAGACCTTCACAGCTCATTGTTCCATTGTAATCTAGGACAGTGTCGTTTTCAGACTGGCTTTGCACTTACAGAATTGTGAAGAGGTTTCCTAAACGAGAAGAAACTCCATTTTGCAGGTTCTGATTTACATAATGATGATGAGATGCAAACATCATGCACATTATTTTCACTTACCGACGAATCCATCATGGCGGACAATAAACAGCGTAGGCCGATCCGAGAGCGGAAAATCGCGTATTTGCGCTACTCGTGATAGTGTCCCTTTAATAAAGCCTTTTACAAGAAGGAAATATGACGTAGTTGTTTTACACTTATTTTACACTGCTGTTTTGCGTGTAAATATACCATCCTTTTGATTGTTAAATTACGCTACTGGACTATGTGTAATAATAGACCCCCCTCCCCCCCACCCCCACATAAGGAAAAATGTTTCTTCTTAATAGAAAACAGTTTTCTTTTGTTCAATGTTTCATGAAAGGAATTCGGTGAAATGAGTTCGTGAGCGGTCCGGTCCGGTCCGGTCTTGGCGGTCCGTATTGCAAAATTCGGACCGCTCAGTGAACCAATCAGAATGCTCCTTTTCATCAGTTTGCCATATAATAAATAGCAATTATCGAATACTTCTTGTTACCAGACCGCGAAAACATCCACTAAAAATCCATGAAACATTTTTGTAGCCAACGCTATGATACTCTCTTGACTAAACTCAACTTCCCATCTAAACGTTCACAGATCCACAGTCATCAAACGTATAATCCAACTGAATTACAAAAAACACAGCAATTGCAAGTTGAAACATAACAAATCACCTTGAAATGAGTTCACAGATAACTTTCACTCGTCACAAATAATGTTTATTTCTATCGTTTCCGTGACTCATAGCAGTTAAAAAAGTCGTGGTAAATTCCCCATCAATATGAATGACGTAACTTGTTAAATTTAATCCGCAAGCCCCAACACGTATCGTGTTCGTCAGCATTTTTCCCTTTCGAATAAATGTCAATATTGTTTTTCTTCCGTTGCGACTAAACACTTGACAAAAACAAAATAATTTATCATTACAAAACACCACCGTTTTCAACAAATTACACAACTTCCACGCAAGGAATACCCAACTTCCTCAAACGTGTATAATCAAAAATAACTACAGCAATATTCCCACTCACTAAAAATAAACAATCCGTGTGAATATTTTTTCTCTATTCTTCCTAAACACTTGCCTAGTAAGCAAAATATTCCTTTCCCACTAATAATAAACATTTGCAACAACACTGTCCAAAAAATATGTTTGCATTCCCTTTCGCTCGCGTATAAACAACGACTTCCTTACTCCTTCGAATTATTACACTACCTTGAACAAAGTCTGTATACATCATTCAATACTAAACAGAAACATAAGGAAACAATGTCAGTGGCTTCAGAATGTAACGCAACAACTCGGCGAATCAGGCCGCCTTTCAGCTCTTTCAGATAACATGTACCAAGCCGAATTTGTGACAATACAGCTGACTCTTTGCCAAATCGTACAAACTAATGTGATCGGCGAATGGACCTTAATCACGCGGCGGCCATCTTAAGAACGAATGTCGCTAAGGATGGAGCCAAATTGGAAATGGTCAAAATAAAGTTTCCTTCATACTTTGTGTGTAGTTAGTCCTTGGGGTAGAAACATTCATGATGATATTTGTTTCACTTCCTGCACTAACCTAGACTTGGGATCAGGGGGGAAGTTCATGCCCAAAAATGTATTTTTTGAGGTATTTTTAACTCTGAAAACTGAGATTTTGTTAAACTAATTATCTCAAAATGCAAAAAGACTGGTTAAAATTCTGCTGACATCCTGGTATAATATCATCCTTCTGCTCCACAAACCTGGTACCGGATTTTCAGTTTGCCCCCGGGGGGGCCCTGGCCCCCTGTCCTTTGTAAGGGGGGAACCGCCTTTTTAAAAAACTGAAAATGAGACATCTTTGGCTAAAATAAAATAAAACTGGTATTCATATTTTGATCAAATTTGAAGTTGCAAATGAATATTTCGTCCTTTGTGAATCGTTTGGTACTGAAAAGTCCGCGGGCACTCAAATATTTTTGGCAGAACAAACAATTTACAATTCATACCCACGACAAAATGTTAATTTTCCGTCATTTTCAATGCCCACTTTCTGGGGGGTAAATAATGCTATTTGTAGCAACTTACCACTACACTGTTTCTCTATCATCGATAATTTGAAAATATTTCACTTTTACAGCTTACATGTAATCAACTTCAGAAAAAAAAATGTTTTGAATAGCACATCCACTGGTGAAACTGTTAATTTATGCAAATAATAACACTCAAGTTTCCGGCCAAAAAAATATATAACTGAGTTGTGTAGTAAATTAAACCACACAAATATAACTTATAATAAACAATTGATGTTTTGCATACCATTTATTAAGTAGTAACTTCAAGAACCATCTCATCGGCAACGAGGAATCACGCCGAATATTATAATTCGTCGGTGCTTTCGTTATGTGTCACCGTGTTGAAACTATAGTTCTCATCCGTCGGAACAGCCCCAAATGGTTTCCTTTTCACTGGAAATATTATCTGGAATTGGCTGCAGCTGCTAACTATCCACAAAATACTACAAACAGATTCACGATGCTCCACCGATATGATCGTTGCTGTCGCCGCCATGTTGGATAACTTCTTGTCAGGCCGTGATGAAAGCTTTAAACGCAACCTCCTTGTTCTTTTAGAAATGTCCGATCTCGTGAGCTCCACAATTCTCAGCTACAAATCCTGAGTTGTAAATTCTTACTGAGCTATATAAAGCCTTTTGAATTGTAAACTCCAAGCCGGGACACTTTGGTATGTTTATATTTTATGGTGTCCGCTGACCGAAAAAGATAAACATACAATCGCCCCGGCGACCCGTCCCGGCTTATTTAGAGTTTACAACCAAACAGTGATACTTCAAAAGGATTTATATAGCTCAGTAAGAATTTATAACTCAGGATTTGTAGCTGAGAATTGTGAAGCTCAAGAGATCGGACATTTCTAAAAGAACAAGGAGGTTGCCTTTTCAAGCATTCATAAAAAAATAGGTCCGCAATGCGTACTTGTTTTTTATGTGTTTGGTGCCAATAAAGACAAGTTATGCTATTTGCAGGGGTATGAATGAGGCACATTATGGTAATGGAATTACTTGCTATTTGCAGTAAAAATCCGGTGGGAATGCAATTTTCCTTAAGGTATGGGTTTTCCAAATAGATTCTAATAATGGAGTTGGTTACTGGAAGCTGTTTACCATTTGAACAAAAATAAATGAAATAAATAAATAAATAATCAATTCAGCCATATGGCCATTTTGGATAATAAATGGATGCTGTAAAATTATTAAATAATTATATTGGAGAATGAATGCTCACTCAGTTAAAATAATATTCAAGTGTATTGTATACTGTGCAGACAATAGGTTAAGCTGCACTCTGGCCAAACTGACCCACGTTTCCAGGGCGTATCCCGTTTTCTGTAGCATGAAGCCGACTAGGAGTATTGCTACTCCTCCTGGATGGGATATTAGTCCATAGCAGATTACCCCCCCCCCCCCCCCCCCCCCTGCATTTTGCTGCTGGTAACCATTTGTACTCCTGGGAGGAGGGAGACACTGTGTGGGTTAAATGTCTTGCCCAAGAACACAACACAGGGGCGGATCCACAAATTTAAGAAAGAGGGGACGTAGAAATTTCTGATATTATTGTAATTTCACACAATTATTAAGAGACCTAACCTGAAAGAACTTGCCAAAACCTTACATCTGAATTCTTGCCTCTTACATATATGAAAGAAATCATAGTTGGCAAAAAATTTGCAGTCCAGATGTAAGGTTTTGGCAAGTTTAATATTTCAGGTTAGGTCTCTTAATAATTGTGTGATTACACTTGATTTCGCCGGGTTCTCATTAGAACCCGGCGAAAAAAAGTGATGTCAGGCGCGGATCCAGGAACTGAAAATAGAGTCTGAGCGCCGAATCTATGGAAGTCCGGAGGCAAACGTTTTTTAGATTTTCACCCTATAAAATTATATTTCTTCGATTTTGAGTCATTTGGAAAATTTGACCGATTTCCGTGTAAGCCCGTCTGGAGGCAAAGTTTTTAGGTGCATCCTTTAATATGTACAGATGAAATATTTCGCCGTTAATTAACGGCGAAGTTTTATGTGCATCTTTATATACAGATGAAATATTTCGCCGTTAATTAACGGAGAAGTTTTGCGTCTGTATTATTATATATATACAGATTCACTTATTTGCTGATTTTAATTTCTCTCTAGTGAGGTCAATACAAAATTCGCATTTACCAAATCACCGGCGCCTGGATGTAAACATCGAAGTGCCGCTTCCGGGGTTTCTCAATTTCAAGTCAGGACTCAAAAGTTCAACAAGAGAGAAAAAATCCTCCGGGCCCCTGGGTAAACTACCAAGAAACTATGTACAGTGAAAGAAATGCATTTTTTAAATAGAGATTTAACTATAAATTCAAGAAAAGCGCAAGAAATCACAATGAAAACAAATAAACTTAAACTTATAAAACCTTGTTGTTTACACAGC